>JABMDO010000612.1:0-26286 GCA_014851415.1 Cnaphalocrocis medinalis | reverse complement strand
GACACCCGCGAAAAAGCATAGATTAAAATTAGGTTGCACCATGGTTGCACAGGTTGACAGCCAGTCGCCAACAAACAGTAAGATTAAAGCGTGGTTTGAACTGATTTTATGAGATAATCCCGCTTTATCATATTACTAGTGGGCCCCCCTTGCTTCGCTTCGGTATTTTAATTTTTTGAACGAAGTAGAATTCACAACAATCAAAGTAATTAGCAAAAGAAATTTTACTGATACTTATTGATTTGATATGGATGAATTTTTGGTGATCGTAAACCTTAATGAAGGAATCTCAAAAAGATTTGATTTAAAAATGCTGGAAACTCTTATAACTTTACTTTGTCAAATTTAATGTTCCCCCGTTCATCCCTATAGGGGGGGGACTTTCATAAAATTTCTATGCAAAGCCTAAATACCAATTGTCATGATTCTAGCTTCAAAAAATGACAATACCTCGTTTCAACCCCCTTTTCCCCCCTTTTTAGGTTGAAGAAAAAAATAAGAATTCACTTTCATTCATTTGTATGCAAAGCCCAAATACCAAGTTTCAAGAATCTAGCTTTAAAATTGACAATACGGCGTTTTATTACCCCCTCTCCCCTTTTTAGGTTGAAGAAAAAGATGCCCAATTCAATTTCTTTACATTTGCATGCGAAGCCCAAATACCAATTTTCAAAGCTCAAGCTTTAAAAGTGACGAATTTTCTATACGACGTTTTAACCCCCTTTCACCCCTTTGTAAGCTGAAGAAAAAAAAATGCTGAAATTACTTTCATTTAATTTGTATGGAAAACCCAATACCAATTTTCAAGACTCAGCTTTAAAAATAATAAATCTCCATACATTGTTTTAACCCCCATTTCACCCCTTTATGGCTTGAATTAAAAAAAAAACTAAAACAGGTCAATGTAATGCGAAATGTTAAAAAACTATCCGATGTCAACGTCAAACAGCCACAAACAAAAAGTAAATCACTTTCAAACAAAAGATTTTACAAATTTACAAACGTAAGACGTAACAAAGAACTACATCTTCCAACTTTGTCACCAAAACAGGGCGATATTTAACGTTTTCATTACAAAAATAACAGCGCAATGTGTGCTTCATCAAAATGCCGCGCGTCCGTTAACTCCCGCGAAACAATTTCACTTCGCTCCAGCCTGCTTAGTGGCTGGCACTCCTGGTATGTCATTGTATTCTACTCCGATTTGAATCCTCTGAGGAAAGCTGTGAATAGAAATAGAAATAGAAATATTCTTTATTCAATTTAAGTCCTTATAGAACATTTATGAATGTCAAATATTATGTAAGCTACCGCTGATTCGGAAAGTTGATTTCTACCTGAGAAGAATCAGCAAGAAACTCAGTAGTTACTCTTTTCAAATTATATTATTATTATTATTAAAAGCCCGTCGTGTCCCACTGCTGGGCAAAGGCCTCCCTACCCCTCCTCCACGTTTCACGATCCTGGGCGACTACGGTCCAGTTGGCGCAATAGGTGTCGAGCTCATCCCGCCATCGCCTCCTCGGTCTACCTCGTGGCCGCCGTCGATTGTTGGGTTCCCACTCTGTGGCTATTCTGGCCCAAAAGATGTCCGACATGCGGTAGACGTGTACATCCGAGTCCCACTTCAGTTGAGCGGCTCTTTTGGTAACGTCCGTGATTTGAGTTCTGGAGCGCAATGTAGTATTCTTAATGCGTGTCTGTAAGACTTACTCCAAGCATGCTGCGCTCCATAGCTCTTTGGCAGACTTTGAGGGCGGATTTTTGGCGAGCGGTCAAAGACCATGTTTGGGCGCCGTATGTGAGGATGGGAAGAATAACACATGTCCATGACTCTGCGTTTTAAAGACAATGGGTATTTCGCCTTTTCATCACGTGTTTAAGGGACCAATAGCTCCTCCAGGCATTTTCTGTGCGTCTTACAATCTCTCTTTTCTTGCTAGATTGGAAGGAAACTATTTGTCCCAAGTATATGTAGTCATCAACATATTCAACCTCTACATCGCTCAAATCAAATTATAATCATGTAATGTAATGTAATGTAAAGTGGACTCCTGTTTCCGCACTTAGACTCTTATTTGGTCCAGTGTGCGTGTAGTGTCCTGGCTATTCTAGCCAGCCTAACTCCGCCCAGAAGCGCAGAAGCGTCCTGGGATCCTCACAGGTGCTTCGCGGAGTGACCTCGCAGATCCACGAGGATTTCATTTCGTTGTCTTGTCACTGCATCGCATTCCAGACTACGTGCGCTGAACTGATTCTTCCGGTGTTAAAACACCCCCTACTAGAGGCTGTCGGTCGCGCCTAAAGTGAATAGGTGTTGTTTTAAGGGACGTGGCCCGTAATTGTCCCTATCATTATTCTGAGATTGTTTCTGCTGAGTTTGAGAAGGCGTTTTGTAAGTCGTTTGTTATTGCAGGTAATGCTATTTTAGATTGTCTGCAGTTATCTGTTTCTATCCATTGTTTGTTTTGAAGGTCAGCGGATCCTATGGCGAGTCCATGTACGAATCTGCGAGAATGGGAATCGGTTAGAGTGGGTGTGGGCCGGCCACTGTCATTTCCGATCCCCTCTTTGCCAATTCGTCCTGCTTGTCGTTTCCGAGTGATCCGCTGTGTCCTTTTATCCATTGCAAACAAAAAAAAAAATTATAATCATTACAATTTTCATTCTGTTTATAATCAATGCTTTTATCGTTTAGATAATCGTCAAAGTAAAATTATGGAATCAATTATACATATAAAATAATAGGCATAGAAATTAACAAGTCCAGTAAATCCACTTCATTTAAATAATCTTCTACATTATAGTAGCCTTTCTGGATTAAGCAGGTTTTTGATATGAATTTTAAATTCATGTAATGGTAAGTCAATAAGTTTTGTGGTAACTTATTAAAACATTTTATGCTCAATCCCACAAATGAATTGCCAATTTTATGAAGTCTTAGATTTGGGACCGCAAGCCTATGTTTATTTCGTGTGTTAAGCTATGAAAATCAGATTTTCGCGAGTAAAGATGCAAGTTTTTACGTACAAACATAATACAATCAAAATGTATTGAGATGCTTACCGTTAAAATATTATTTCCTGAATAATTCTCTAAGTGAGTCACGTGATTCTAAGGCCATAGATGGCACGGATTGTGAGGGTCGTGCAACGAGCGATAAATTGAGACAATCACATACATTGTCCTGGTTTTTCCTTGTGCTATGGGAAACATGTGTAACAAAAACAACGCAGGAACCACAAACACATAATATCTGTTTCATCAACAAATATCTGTGTTGGTGCGGGAATCGAACCCGATACCCTTGCGTCTCAACCGATGTTCAAACCACTACGCTAAACAGGTCGTCAAGGATGGTCACGCAGGAGTCATGGTACCTATGGGTAGCGCAGGGAGCGATGGACAGGGTGGTCAGAGAGCGATGGTAGCTTTGGAAGCCATGGCAGGGCTAGTGGTAGCTTAGAGATTGATAGTATTTTAGGGGATAAGAACGCCTGTACTCTTGAGTTAGGTATGTACTTATTTCTAACATTAGGGTGGCGGGGAGATTTGAATAATTTCTTAAACTGTGGATAGAGACATTAAATGTTAAATGATGATTCAGTTGGTCTGCTTTTCAATGGTGGTTCTGAAAATCAAACTGAACTCGCTTCATTGTAACCAGACTACACACAGACAGTACATAAATATAATATACTAGTAGCCCGCCCTCACTTCGCTTCGGGACCGTAATTCAGAAATGAGCCAATAGATGGCGCTATGTCCAATTACACCGCGCAAGCTTTTCGTGTTTTCGGTTTGTCTATTAGGCTTGTCGCTGTCCATAGAAGTGAGTGAGTGAGGGTACCGGAGGCCCACCCGGTGTTGCAAGTGTCCATGAGCGGCGGCAATTGCTTACCATCAGGTGATCCGCCTGCTAGTCTGCTACCTATCACATAAAAAAAAGTTATCTCTTTATAAATAGTATAGATTATATTTATCATTCTAGCATGGTCTAAGTGTACTCTAGTGTCCAAGCTGTCGTTTTGTCGCAACTGACACAATGAGACAAATATCTAATGCTCATACACGACTAGGAGTTCCGTTGCGAGAGCAGCGTGAACTCCGACTTTCCGAACGCTAACAAAGGAAGCGCCAAAACGCGAGATTTCCGTCTTGACAACCCCTAGTGGAGATTGTTTCACGAATTAAAACGGCACTTCCTCTGGGAGAATAATAACTCTGGCCAAGTGAGCAACTGGAGTGGTTATTTGGAACTGTAACAAGATTTAGGATATACGGACTTGTTTAGTTTAATTGATTCGCATTGGCAGGAATTAAAGTCTTCGAAATTGCACACAGAATAAGTACGAAGCGATTCGCAACCACATTTATTATACGGACAGCTTGCCGAGGTCCCTGTGAGTGGAACTCCCTGCCGAGGTCTGTTTTCCCGACCACTATAATCTGGACTTAGCTTATAAGGCAAGAGTGAACAGGCATTTTCTAGGCAAACGCGTGTCATCCTAGAACCTCATCGACACTTTCCATCGGGAGCTATTGTGGTCAAGCGGTGTCTTTAAAGTATAACAAAAAAAAAACTCATCTTAGCGTGCAGATCCTAGTTGCGGCCAAAGCTGCCACTCTGGAGCCCGGGGTACCTACGTTTAGACCATCATTCAAGATTTGGAGAGTCTGGTAACAATGAAGCTACTGCCACCGGAATGGACCGGCTCACCGGAGTGATACCACAAACCTTAGAGAAAACCGGTCGTGAAGAGGGCGTTTGTTATGTTTCGCTGAGTAATTATGAGTAACGGAGGCCTAATGGGGGAAAGGGGGTTAAAATTTGGCAATGCCCTGGTGACTTGACTGGTGTCGTGGGAGTCTATGGGCGGCGGCTAGCGCTTACTGCTGGGCTTGGACAGTACGCTGGTGATGAATGATGATGGCAATAAAACGGCTGATATCAGCAAAAACACAATTTATTTTTAGGACGCGTTGAAACCAAACCAAACCTTAGGTAAGCCAAAATCTACACAGCGAACAAACTTACTTTTTATTTTTTAAAATAGCTACGAGTACTCGCCTTGCAATTATAATAGCAATGAACGTACCTACAATAAATTTTTAAGTCCGTTTCCATCATGCAAACTTCCAAATTCAGAATGAATAAAGAATGAAGCCACTGAGTAGAAATCACGAAAACGAACAAAGATTTACGTCCCGCCAGTCACTTACCATAATATTTTAACCCCGGCTTATCCAGCCAAATCCAAGGGTTAAACTAGTCACTTGATAAATTTTAATCAAAATCTTTTGGTCGTATTTGCATAGCCCTCTAAACATCATGAGACCCTAAAATTAGCATCGAAATGAGCGTGAAATGACCGGCCTCTCATTACAGACCGGCGGGAGAGCAGACCTTTATTCTTTTGTCTATGCCTTTGTCGAGCGGCCATTTTGTCGTATCCGCCATTTTGTTACAAAGATTTGTTTATGAAAAATATTCATTGTGCAGCAATCCTATGTTTCATAAAGATTTGAGATGAAAATTATGTATTTACATAATTAGGCTGTTCTGAATATGAATGGTTTGATACATTTAAAAAATGAAAGCGCTTTTAGGATTCCTTGGATTATAAGAAAAAACGTTTTTCAACTTAATATCAAAATTGGTCATTAATATACCTACTAATATAGTAACTCATCCATACACTTAACTACAACTAAATTCTTAATCAAAAATGCCGTATTCTAAGACCTGGAACTAGCCCAGCTGGACACACAGACTTTCCAGATATCCCGGCACCTAAATTCCAGAGGAGCCGACCCCAAATAAAAAAAAGGCAAGGAAGAAGATGACTAGCAGCTATGTTTTGGTGTTGGGACTCGAATCCAGAAATGTTACTCGAGTCGATTTTAGTCAACCATGAGAAAACTCGAATCACCATTCAAATGAGCTACGTATCAAGTCCAAAGTGCCATGATTCAAATTAATATACCTACACTATTGTTTAAAGACTAGGTACGCTAAATTACGATAAAGTACTTACAATCAGTAAGTAAGTATGCCAAACGGGCAGATAACCTGCAATGCGAATGTTACACGTAGTAGGTACACCTACAGAGTCTGTAGTACAGACTATTGCAATAAATTTTAGAGCGCAGAGAGAAATTAAAATTAAGTTCCCCATTTGCTTCCACTAAAAGTTTATGCAGCAAAATTTCCAATACATCAGTTTCACTTTGCGGAATTTCCAAGTTCTGAAATGGAATAGTATCAACCATTCCATTCTGACTAGAATAATAGCGTTCAATTTAATAAAAATAAATCAACTTTAGTAATTTTTCACTAAAGACATTGTTGTAATTTGTGATTACAGTATTTTAACTTCAATGAATAGAAGATAATTAACAATGCAAAGACCACCCGGTAGACCGACGATCTGGTGAAGGGCGCGGGAGTCCCTTGGATGCGGGTGGCACAGGACCGATCTGCATGGAGAACTTTGGGGGAGGCCTAAGTCCAGCAGTGGACGTCAATTGGCTGAAATGATGATGATGAATAGTGCAAGCATTTGTAGCAAAGATATTTAGATTGTGGTACGGAACCAAATATTTCGTGCGTCGATACACGACTTTAATTTATTTTTTCATTTTCATGTACAAAATGCTATTGTACATACTTATTGAATATTATTTCGACAAATGAAACTTTTTATTTGCGGAATAATTTGTGTGCGTGTTTATAATATTTGTAATATTTACATGAGACTTCAAGGAAGAAAATAACTTTTTATTCAGAATTCAAAATAGTTGCAAAATTCTGTCATGCGACATCCTGTGTGGTGCAAGTTAAAGAAGTATGCCGATTATCACAACACCATTGGCAAATTGTACAAAAACTAAACACAGGTAAGACCGTAAGTATGACTCGAAAAAGCTAAAGAACTACATAGTTATATCAAAACTATATACTCGTAGGTACCTAAGTCACGCAACAGGACACTGCGGACACAGGCGCCATCGCCTCCAACCGAGATTATTCGTTGGAATTCTCACATAATTTCCTTTCTTTAAGTGAGAATTGTGACTTTAAAATTTAAAAATCTTTTTTTACACCTCGTTTAACTTACTTCGTACTAAGTAGCTTTAAGCACTTCTGTTACAGAAGTAAGACAACAGAGGAAACTCAAATCAGGACACCGCAACTACGGGCGGCTATTCTCTTCCGACCGATATTATTGATTTAAATTCTTTAATAAAGGAGCTAACTTTACAATTTAAAAACACTTTTTATAGGTAAAAATCGCTATAATACCCACAGTTGGACCAATACTCAATACGGCACGCAGCGGGACACCGCGGCGCGGGCAGCATTTGCCTCAACTCGCCAAGATTATTCGTTAGAATGTTCGTTAACTATACAATTTTAAAATACTTTTTAACCGAGTTCAATAAGGAGGAAGGTTAACAATTCGACCCGTATGTTTTTTTTATTGTATGTATGTTACTCGATTTCTTCGCCAGTTATGAATGGATTTTTTAATTTTAAAATTTTTGAAAAATAAAATACCGACTTCAAGACTACAGCCACAATATATGCCATTAAACATTTTTTTTTGTTTTTGTTGTTTTTTTCATAAACCACTGAGTCAATTTTGACAACATTTATATGGGACCAAACAAAAAAAGAATCATAAAAATCCATTCATAATTGGCGGAAAAATCGAGTAACATACATACAAAAAAAAACATACGGGTCGAATTGAGAACCTTTTTTCTCTTTGAAGTCGGTTGAAAACGCTATATACCCACAGTTGGACCAAAACTCAATACGGCACGCAGCGGGACACCGCGGCGCGGGCGGCATTCGCCTCCGCCCGAGTTTATTCGTCGGAATCCTCACTTATATGTGTCAACTATATGATTGTAAATACTTTTTAACATTAAAAACGCTACAATACCCACAGTTGGACCAAAACTCAATACGGCACGCAGCGGGACACCGCGGCGCGGGCGGCATTCGCGTCCGACCGAGACTATTCATTCAAATTATTTTTTATTAACACATATAACTTTACAATTTTAAAACCTAATTAATTTATTTATGTTAATTTAATTTGGGTACCGGGGGCCCAATCCAAGGGAAGGGGGGTTAAAGGTAAGCAGCGCACGTGTGACACCCGGTGTTGCAGGTGACCATGGGCGGCGGTAATCGCTTACTATCAGGTGATCTGTCGGCTCGTCTGCCTATGTCATAAAAAAACTATCCAATTTTAATATACTTTTTGACATTAAAAACGCTACAACCACCAGTTGGACCAAAACTCAATACGGCACGCAGCGGGACACCGCGGCGCGGGCGGCATTCGCCTCCGCCCGAGTTTATTCGTCGGAATCCTCACTTATATGTGTTAACTATATGATTGTAAATACTTTTTGACATTAAAAACGCTACAATACACACAGTTGGACCAAAACTCAATACGGCACGCAGCGGGACACCGCGGCGCGGGCGGCATTCGCCTCCGCCCGAGTTTATTCGTCGGAATCCTCACTTATATGTGTTAACTATATGATTGTAAATACTTTTTGACATTAAAAAACGCTAAAATACACACAGTTGGACCAAAACTCAATACGGCACGCAGCGGGACACCGCGGCGCGGGCGGCATTCGCCTCCGCCCGAGTTTATTCCTCGGAATCCTCACTTATATGTGTTAACTATATGATTGTAAATACTTTTTGACATTAAAAACGCTAAAATACACACAGTTGGACCAAAACTCAATACGGCACGCAGCGGGACACCGCGGCGCGGGCGGCATTCGCCTCCGCCCGAGTTTATTCGTCGGCATTCGCCCGGAAAAATGCGTTAAGAGTACATTGTACAGTAACGGCTGTAAGCGTAGCGTTGCAGTTGCTGGTTTGCATAAATACGTTTATTTCTTTGTTCCATAGAAACACACTTTCTTCCTTTACAGTCCTGCATTGGTAGTTTTTTTTATGTCATAGGTTTGCATATGGTCCATCTCTCCGGGTGCATTCTGCAAATCGTCACGCAGTAGCCGCCTACAGATGACCGTCGCCTAAGAGGCAGGCCTAAGATAAGATGGCGTGACGATTTAGATCACTCCCGGGACTGGGAAGTAACGGCAGCGAATAGGCGCCAGTGGAAGGCCTTTGCCCAGATGTGGAATCAAACAGGCTAAATAAAAAAAAAGGTGACATGTGAGTATCAACTGGTAAGCGGTTGCCACCATAGACATCTGCAACACCAGTAGAGTGCCAACCTCTTACTCACAGCCCCTTCACGCAACGAAACACAGCGCAGGCGCTGCTTCACTCCAGTCTTCTGTAAGGCCGTGGTATAACTCTGTCAGCCAGGTCCATTCATACAAACCCTAAAATTCTATTTAATTCTGTCCTGGACCATTATTTTACTTTTACTTACTTTTAGTTATTTGCCTAAGGTAAATAAATCCTCCAACTGATACTCAGCTACGGTAACTAATCTTAACGATCAGCCACTTACGCAGAATATATTATAGTGCTCAAGTATGTGCGCAAACACAGGTGCACTCTCTATTCCCTTACCCTCTTAATTCGACGGGACACCAGTGTGACACGACCGAAGAGAGGTCGGGCAAAGGACCAACATCTTAACTTGCTTTCGTAGACAAGAAGTCATCATCATCATCATCATTTCAGCCAATAGACGTCCACTGCCGGACATAGGCCTCCCCCAAAGTTCTCCACACAGATCGGTCCTGTGCCACCCGCATCCAATGGGCTCCCGCGACCTTCACCAGATCGTCGATTCACCTGGTGGGAGGTCTGCCACGGCTACAGCCTCCTGCCGGCGGCCGAAGACAAGAAGTATGACCGCCAATTTCCAGACTGGGAAACCTAAAAGGTAGTGATAATACAAAAACAATATTTTGAATAACTAACATAGTTTTCTCACTTCTCTCCAAAATGATAAAAGTTCACAAAATAATGTTGTTTACTTCATTTTGGCAGTAAAGTGATTATGATGATGTAAATTTTGATGGATGTTTACAGTCTAGCTAATAAAAGGCACTTGTAACTATGTGGATTATAAAATCATCCCTGAATATTATTATATCGAGGGTTCCAAGGCTATTTAATTCAAGCGCCATTTTTTTTCAAATGTTTAAATCGAGCTCAAACGTTAGAGAAATAAATGCTGATTCAAAATATGTATACAACTCAATATCGCAAAAATGTCACTTGAATCAATTAGCCTTGGTTGGAACTTTTTTTTTACTTCACAAAAATCATAATCAGCAATATCAAGTAGGATTTTTCCTTTTACAACTTCATATCATAGGTCAAATTTACCCCAGAGTTTTTCCTATTCTACAAAAATTGACCTGTCTACATACCACTCGCTTTTTGCCACTTTTTTTCTAAGCTTAATTAACTGACCTCGTTTTTAATTTATTAGGCTTTCCGAACTGTTCGAAACTCAAAATTAATCACTTAAAAATATTTCTTTGTAAGAAAGTTGCAAAAGAACTTTTCTATATGTGATTTAGTTTAAAGGTAGAACATTTTCCCGACGTCCTGGCTAGACAACCCATTTGTCAAGCAGAAAACTAAAACCGATTTGACGTTCTCTTTTTTGAAATATCTTATTTCAGCGCTGCACCTTTGCTTTAAAAATGTTTGTAGAAATAATGAACGCAAGAAAAAATACGCTGATGTGAATGGAAGATGGTCAGAATAAAGATATTGTATATAAGAACTAGATGGCGTACTCATTACTTGCATTCGAGCCTCGTGAGATGTTTATAACTTGATTGGCGTCCTACTCTAATAAGGTGACCACACGATTTAGATTTTCGATTACAATTATTGTTTGTCAAACTCAGTCCACCCACGTGGGAGTCGGACATCGCTTTCTCTAGGAAACTCGTGAAGCCCATTCAAACTAGAAGGGCTAGCACGAACGTTTCAAAGTATCGTTTGAGTATTTATGAGCAATTTTATATGAAAAAAACACAAGTTCCAAATTAAAATTCCTCATTATGTATACGTACGATACGAAGAGACTACCGACTTTTCGAAAAGTTTGTGCTAGCCCTATTAGATTTTCTATTTACCTACCTATAATAATACACTCTGCGGCACATAGCGGCCATAGCGTATTATTCATACAAACATACACACTTTGCGATTTGAAGGTTCTAAGGAGCAAGAATATTGACTAAAATTTAATTTTTTTCACAAACTCTTGGGGAAACTGGGGACACTTGATCCCCATTGTTAGTTCTATAAAAACAAAACGTACATAGGTAGGCAATTTGTTAACTACCTACTGTGCCTCATTATTTGATTATTATATTTATTAGTGCTTCATATATATATTTTTTTTGCATTTTCCCAGAACTTTCCAAAAGGATCAATTGTCCCCTATTCTGGGAGACTTGATCCTAGTAACAGGTAGACTAGATCTTAGGGGATCAAATCTCTCTAATGCAAATTTGAAATAAATGAAAACCCGTGTCTTTATAAAAGCATTATTTAATTTAACAAAATATTAAATTTATATTGCTTTACATGTCTCACATGTTTCACTCAAGTATTAATTTTATGAGCATTGAGTCTCAGTCTTAGAAGAAATTTTATATTTTCATAAATATAAAATACAGCTTTGAAAATTTACATTTTATTGCGTTAGCACTATATGCGAATGCACTATCTATATGAACTGATCATCATCTAAAGGTTGGACTTACATTAGAAACGTTTGAAAATCACTTGTTTAGTAATTTTTTCCCGGTATGACGGTAAGCCACCTTTTTTTAATTTCTTCATTCTTTGGAAATCTGAAACAGTAAAAAATCCAGTCTTTAGATGACAAGCGAAATGGACACCCTACTCAATGCAAAAATAAACTTTGACTAAACATTTACTTACGAAAAGATACACCGCAACCTTTATATGATTCACTTTTGCATCCTATCACACAACAAGTGAGAACCATTATTAAATAAATAAGCACAATTTTTACACTTTATTTTTGTCGTCACAATAATACAATCTTTCAAATTATTTTTGCCGCCGCCATATTGGTGATGTCCAGACGCCAAGTGTTGCATATTTATTATAATTAAAACTACCATATCACCCGACTTTTACATAAAACTAGTCGTTTATCATGGTTTAAAAATTAAAAAAATAAAAAAGACATTATTAATTCCAACGTATCATTCCTTTAAATTATTCAATATTTTGAAAGTTCCCCAGAAGAAGAAATATAAACTTTGCGTAAGTTATACCACAAAGGTTTTTTTTTATGATGGCAACCCTTTAGACAAGGACATATTCCTGTCGATCGCCATCTCGCTCGGCTCGATTTTCTGTAAAGCGATTTGGCATTTCAAAGTAATCTTTATTCTCACTGCATAGAATCGAAATTAACATTGCATTCATTTTCATAGTACACCATCTTGTTATAGTGTAAAATCTTTGGGTCAGAATCAGAAATTAATAAAAAAATTAAATAACCATGGAATTGACGAAATATCTGTATGAAAGTAAATACCTACTATATTTAAAGAAAAAAAAATGCGGTTCTAAGCTAACTATTCGAAATTCAAATTAAGAATTACTAAACATATTTTGTTTCATAGTAGCAATATAAGGTCAACGTTCTGGCCAGTAAGACGCCGATTTTCATGATTCTCAAGTACTTTGAACTCTTAATAAAGCCAAAAAGATTCACGCAAAAATAGTCCTTCTGCTACAACAATAAAACAAAATATTGTAAGTGCGGTTCCCAATTTGGCAGTTACACAACAGGACCGGGTCATTAAATGATACTCTCTAACTATTAAACCACTTTACTGGCGACTACTTCGGGGTAGTTTTAATCTGGATTCTTATCTGCAGCATTCGCGTGGTCCTTAGAATTTATAATACTGGGAGGAATCGCTGAGTGTATACAGGATGTCTTATATTAAAGTTTTTTTTTATACACTCGTACCTACCATACTTCTTTATTGCGAGTATAGAGGGCCTCTTAAGGTGAAGGGCAAGGCTAGTCTCGACATTGTAGCCCCATAAGGTGAAAAAGGTAAGCCACACAAGCGACTCCAATAGATTCAAATTGTTAGTACTGAATCGTATCTTTTTCCAATAACGGCGGACAGAATCTTGCCTATCATTCTTTACACTTCATACATTACAAATTAATATATATTAATATACTTTTTTTGTGTGCTATTATTTGGTCTGTATTTATATTTGAAAACTTGGCTAACGCCAAAAGCGGCCGAAGTTCGTCGGCCTAACACCATACGGGTCCGGTTAGTTTAATTGGTAGACCAGCCACCCGGATGTAGTATAAGATTGTGGGTTCGAGTCCCACCTCAACCCTTTGATGAATTCTTAAAATTTAATATAGTAGTATAAGCAGTATATAATAGCTTTCATTTAGCAAATATTTAGTAATTTTGGTAACTACGTTAGTTGTTAGTATGGTGATCAATTAACAACATCTAAAAATATATTATTTCATCGTAATCAAATCCCTGAAAAATGTTCGTTTCTTCTCATTCCATTATTCCAAACCCCTGTATAACCCAACCGTCACAAACTAGTAATCATGGCCGAGAAGCCAACCCCTTTTCACCCCGGATTTATATTAAATTCCTTAGTCCCAATTTGTCGAAACAATCCCCATGGGTTCTTCGACCGACCATTTTATTAATACTATCTCTGAAATAGTTGGGGTTTATCTAAATGTTTACGTTAAATATTTTTGCCTAAGATATTTCTAGGCGTTTGTCTGGTGTTTTCGGTTAAAACGGGATTTTTCAGTTTTCAGTCAGTCATCATCATCATAATAACTAACTAGGTACCCATAGTGAGTCTTGGCTTCCGATAATAAGAGCCTCCATCTTGGTCTATCCTGCGCCACCTCCTGCCAGTCATCTGCCGAGAGTCCGCGCAAGTATTTTTCGACCTCATCCTTCCAGCGATATCTCGGACGGCCGACTGGCCTTCTGCCATTAGGACCATTCATTCATCATAATTCAAATTTATCATCATCGTTGTTCAAATTTATTGTTTTGTTACTGTCTGTATGTTTGTGTGTCGAAATAAATGTTTCATTCATTCATTCATTCATTCATCATAATAACAACCCAGATTTACCTACTTATGAGGATAGGCCTCTTCACATCACGTCACTCCCTACGGTCCCCTGCCAGCCTCATCCATTGTTTCCCCGTTATTACAATATCATCAGACCAACGGGCAGTTGATCTACCAAAAGGACGTCGTCCCAATCTTGACTGCCATTCGGTAAGCTATATAAATAAGCTTTTCATTTGACGACCCGGTTGGTTCAGTGGTAGTGAATGCTGCGTCTGGGCCAAGGGTTGCGGGTTCGATCCCCGCACAGTACAAACATTTGTGTGCATAAACATGTCTGTTTGTATTGGTCTGGGTGTTTTCTATGTATTATAAGTATGTGTTTACAAAAGAAAAGTATTATATGTATATATTTGTGATTTCACTGTTGGTTCTGATATCTGTAACACAGATGCTTGAGCTACCTATCTCATAGTCAGATCAATGTATGTGATGTAGTGAAATATTTACCAGACTCCCTAAATCCTGGATCATGGTCTAAGCGTGCCCCGGGCTCTGACAATGACTTTGGACGCAAACCGGAAATAAACACTAAAATGAGATGAGGTCAGCAATATTTGTACGCAATCTAGAAGGTACAAATATTTTACGGTTCGCTCTTGACCGGTTTTAAAACAAAATTGACTAAATCTGGCGCATAACTTTGTATTCATCTCTTCATTCGTGGACAGTTTAAGAATTTCTTAGAAAAGGTCCCAGTTTATGTGAAAACTTGGTGTCAATAAAGTCTCTTCTGACCTCCATATTAAATTGTGGCTGCCTCGGTGGCGTAGTGGGTCGCACTTTATAGCTGTGGTTGGGGTCCCAGGTACGATCCCTGGGTCGGGCCAAAATTTGTATCTGAGTTTTTCTTAAATAAATTCTCAGTGGCGATGCGAACTAAGTATGAGTGGCGCGAAGTGCAACGACCCGCCGATAGATGGCGGTGTGCGTTTTTGAATCACGCTAGCGTTTCGTTTTTTCGTTTACCCTTAAGCGGCTAATGTTTTTTTTTGTTTATTGGAGTTTTTAATACAGTTCGTTGAAAAGTAATAGTGTTTTATTTGTGCGGTAATTCGGTGTGATGAACACTCAGCGTAGCATGAAGTCTGGAAGTAGGCATCGGTATTTTTTATGTGATAGGCGAACGAACAGACGGATCACCTGATGGTAATTGACTAACAGCAATTGAGTTACAAGTGCGCTGTCGACCTTTAATTTTTGTCGGCCGCCTTCGCAAGCCCATTCAAGCAGAAGCTTGGCTCTCTCATGATCACGGTATGATTGTCACAAGTCCCTCACATCCCAAATGGGTATCTTTTATACCACACAATAATGCGTGTCTACCCAACCATGGCAGGCGTAGCTCATGAAAACTTAGACTCCCTATAGTTTTAGACATCCAAACTCATTTATTTTTTTCCTAGCCGGCAGTCAGCCAAAAAACTTTTGCGAGAAAAAAAATTATGGCCAAACTAATGAAATACAAAAAATCCTGCGAGACTTGGCAATAAATACATTAAAAATGTAGGCATTGCGTCGGAAAACTTTTCCCTTTAAAACTTCAAAAGCCATGTTTTTAATTTCCGAACGAGTGAGCACGTGGGAGCTAAGGTACTTTTCTAACAACTTTTATACACACTGTTATTTAGACCAGCGAACAGTTGGAGAAGAAACATAGGTAAGATAAAGGGTAAGGAAACATTTATATTGATCACAACACATTCACGCATAGGCAAAATAAGGAAACACAAAAGTTGCGGCCAACAAGAAATAGAAATAGAAAAAATCTTTATTCAAGTTAGGTCCATACAGAACACTTATGAATGTCAAAACATAATATAATCTACCACTGGTTCTGAACGTCGATGTCTACTGAGAAAACAAGGTTCAGCCTTTTTTTTCAGGCTGGACCTTGGGTGACGCCTTAAAATAATGAAGAGAGTAGACATGCACAAAACAACAGATACAAAAAAACTATACTATTATGTATTTAAGCTGAATCAGCGATAAAAAATAAGATTCAGTTTCCGACGTCAAAGTTTGTCATTTTATTTGGTCCTATGACGATTCCACCCAATCGTGGAGGTCCTTGGCGACTTTCTTCCTCCAGCGATATACTCGTATCACATGATCTAAAAATGCATCTTCTTTAATCGCCCCAGATCGTCGAGCAAAAAGTATGTTCAGAATTTTTCGAATATTGCTCGGGTTTGTGATCACGAATCTGCTTTAGGCAAGCGTGATGAAGCGTAATCCCATCATGATAGCGATGACTTGATTTCTGTGATATAAGACCTTTTGCCCTGCAGTGGGACAGAAAGTATATAGGCTGATGTCATAACGTTAATACATTTACAATACATTTTGTAAATGTTAAATTAATTTTATCGGAAATCAAGCGAATTCACTAATTGGTTGTTTATTTATTTACAAATAGGTCAAATATTGATATCATTTTAACCAAATTACTTAACATCAAATAATTTTATTTAGAAATGAAATATTATTAATGATCAACGATAAATATTTTTATTATGCCACATATTTTTCATGTTAGAGGCAACAAGCTGTGAGCCGATTTGATTTTTGTTTTTTTTTTATTAAAATGCTATAGGTACCTAAATAGCCAGGGATGTTCTTAGCTTTGTTAGATGGCCGATTATCTTAAAATGGTCGCCGCCGCCACAAAGTCAGGTAGGTATTATTATTTTGACCTAATTCCTTCAATATAGGTACCTATCAAATCAAAAGCTTGAGTAGTAGATACCTCAAATATGATTTTCAAAAACAAGATGGCAGCAGCCACAAATGGCTGTATGCCAATTGTATTAAAATGTCAAGGATATTTTTTATTTTTAGAAAAAATATTTAGTTTGCTATCGTAGTCCTCTGTATTTCCCGCCCCAGTTCTATTAGTGTGGTGTATATTAAAACTTCCTAACGTCCATTACATTAAGAACCTTTCACGCTTGTAGGTAGTTAGTACTTATGCCGTCACTACTTCTTGCCAGGTCTTATTTTTTTTCAAAAGGTACGAGGGATAGAAGCAAAAATCAAAGCATAAAATAATTACACACAGAAAGTTAGCTGCCTACACAGTACACACACAGCCTGCAAAATAAGCTACGCACATATGCTTGCACACTTACTGGGATCTCGCCGTGTTTCGCCGTGAATTATAGAGACGAACGCTTGGGAAAGACATGGACGCCAATTCTCGGTTTTCGCCTTCTATGTCCAGCCGACTTCATGGAACGCACAACCAACACATATTACAGTCGACTGTCCTTATCTTGTTTTCCTATTGGTCTATGCGTTTCATGAAGTTGACCCGACATAGAAGGTGAAAACCGAGAATTGGCCTCACGATACGACATTCTGATGTAACTATATCGAATTCTACGATTTCAAGGACTACTTCGCATGTGTGTAATTATTTTGTGATCAAAGGTTGCAAGAACAATGTGTCTCTTTTTGGAATAACCTCCAGTCACACCACTTAATAATAAAAGGAGTTTTTGAAAATTAGTCAATGTAGTTTAAGAAGGGGACAAAGGTCCCTACGCCCAGTATACGTATAGGTACATACATAGAGTTAGAGTATACATAAGCAAGTTAAAGAGTTGGCTTATGTGTACTTTAAGGATATCGGCTACATTAGAACGAGTGCGGATGCGTTGCCGTCTTTTTAGGAATACACTATCAATAAATGCGCCAAACAAACACACCAATCAACCTAGTCTCAACTAGGGCCACCCCTGTAACAAGTGACGATAAGTAACTGGGGGCGTTAACCTAGAATACTCAGACCCAAGACAACTTAGAAAATGTAGTTTCCTAAATTGGCTTGACCGGTAATCGAACCCGGGATCTTTCGCGCTTCGGGCGAACAATTTCCTCACAATGTTTTCCCTCACCATCGAGCCAAAGGTAGAAATATCACATAGATTTGTGTACCAGTATTAAGTGCCACTATTAAAGCCATCAGTGGCGCACAGATAGCGATCCGGTGCAATTTGGTGGAGCGCCAGACTCTTTTTCCGTGACATACAATTTAATGTGCATCTTTGTGGGTAGTTATAATGGTGCTTTTCATACGTAAGAATGTAGCTGGTACCAATGTTTATTATTTGTATCTCTCCTACGGGAAATCAAGGCACGGTGGCCGGTCCTTTTGGACTACGTAGAGGCCGCTTTGAGACACAATAATCAGGGCCGTCCCTAGCTCATGTGGCGCCCGTGTGCAAACATTTCCCTAGCGCCCCCTAGCAAGCGCGCGGTCAAAATGATATGGGTACAAAGTACAATACAGTTTGTCCGGCCGTTTCATGGTGAGGCCTCCATATTATATAGTATGGATCATTTATCCTGAAGCCCCCGGACGAACTATAAGAGCCGGCACACACTACGCGTTTTAAACGCGCGTTTTACAGGTGTTTTGTAGTTAAGCTTTTTTTTATATACGATAGGGGGCAGATGAGCAGACGGATCACCTGATGTTAAGCGATTACCGTCGCCCATGAACACCTGCAACTCCAGGGGCTTCACAGGTGCGCTGCCGGCCTTTCAGAGCGAGATATGCCCTTTTCTTGAAAGTTTGTAGGTCGTAGTGGTCCGGAAATACCGCAGGTGGCAGTTTGTACGCGGCAGAAAGTTCCTGGCAAAGCGCACAGTAGTGGACTGCCAGCCATCCAGATGAAATGGATGGAACTGCTGCCGCGTGGAACGATGTCGGAACGAGGCGGCAGGAATCAAACCGAACAATTCCTCGGAGCACTCCCCATGGTATAAGCGATAGAGAATGCACAAAGACGCAACATCTTTCCGTAGCGCCAAGGGTTCAAGCCGACTAGTGATATCCCGGCAATCGACTCGAGACGCTCTTTGCTGGATCCGGTCTAGAGCAAGAAGCTGGTACGCAGGTGCTCCTGCCCAAAGATGAGAGCAGTACTCCATATGCGACCGGTCTTGCGCCTTATATAGCTGAAGGCGATGAGCCGGAGTGAAGTACCGTCTCGATCTATTTAGTACGCCAAGCTTCTTTGAGGCTTATTTAGCCTTGCCCTCTAGATGGCCCCGGAATTGGACTTCGCTTGATATGTCGATACCAAGTATACAATAGTGGCTGAGGCATTTAAGGGGGTGCTCTCAAAATTAGGAAATACGACCCAAGGAATCTTTTTTGCGGTGAACGCACAAACTTGTGTTTTGCTGGGGTTTAATCGGACCAAGTTAAGTCTACCCCAATCTGAGATTTCGTTCAAACATGCTTCAATCTCAGACACAAGTTTGTTTCGGCTCTCGATGACGTTTTCCCGAGAAATGTTGGCGCGGCCGGTGTAAAACGCATCGCCCGTACTGACATCCGCATAGCAATGAATATCGGGTTTATGCAACATTATCATTGATATGAAGAAGGAACAGCGTGGGCGATAGCACACAGCCTTGCGGGACTCCAGCATTTATGGACATAGTGTCGGAGCATTCACCGTCAACTAAGACCTTGATGCTTCTATGTTCCAAAAAGTTAGAGACCCATTCGCATAATGTCTCGGGAAGCCCATAGGAAGGAAGCTTCGCGAGAAGCGCCTTGTGCCAGACCCGAAATGTCCAGACTAACCGCCAATGCCTCTCCCTTACTCTCAATCGCCTGTGCCCAACGGTGAGTCAGGAAATTCAGCAAATCACCAGCTGACCGACCCTGGCAGAAGCCGTACTATCGGTCGCTAACCAACTCCTGAACCTCGAGATACCGAAGGAGCCAGCTGTTAATTAGGATTCCATAACTTTTGAAAAAAGGGAGGTTATGGCTATCGGTCTGTAATTGGACGGATCTGAACGGTCGCCTTTCTTGGGGATCGGGTGCACTAAGGCCGTCTTCCAGGACGTCGGGACTACGCCAGAAGAATAGGAAAGCCGAAAGAGTCGCGTGAGTACCGGTGCCAACTCCGGAGCGCACATCTTTAGCACAATTCTATCGGGCCCACTCGACTTGTGAACATCTAGAGACATGAGGGCTAAACGCACCGAGCGCGTTGGTGGAAGCGGATGTCGGGCATACACCCTTCGCACTGCGGTATGCTCAGTGGTACCTGGCCCCCATCATCTAAAGTCGAGTTGGACGCAAAGAGTTTGTCATTGCTGTTTAGTTAGAAGCTCTGTAAATAATGGCCAGAATCTTTCCAGCAATGAACTACAAAACGTCTGCAAAAAGGGCGCTTAAAACGTCGCTTAACACTTTAGTACCATGTCAAAGTAACTGGCGAAAGCCTAGTTACAAGGACAATAATACTAGTTAGGACACAATATTACTTTGACATAGTACTAACGTTGGTCACGAAGAGGAAATGCCGCCTGCCCGATGTGCAAGACGTCGGCGCCGGTGGTCGGCGCCGCCTTATGCACACCCGTCGGTTGGGAGACCGACGAGTAGTGTGGGGCTCTCCTCTGGGTTGGGTCTCTGCTAATCAGAGACCGTCCAGAGGCATACCCACTAAAACCTCTCCGACTTTTCCCGGCAGATACATGCACGGTGGCGGAATATGTGAAAGGGCGAACCTTTATCGCCGCGTCCCGACTCAGGAACCGCGAGCCACGCCAGTACGGCATCACCTCCACAACTACGGGGCGTATACGCCCCCAGGGCCGCTCCCACGGCCTACCAAAAATCTCCCCGGATAGACGCCCACGCCGCTGGGTTGCGACGCAGGCGCTACCAGCAGATCCCTGCAGGACTCCCTCGCAGACCCGTACCCTGCTGTTTGCAGGACAGGGAAGGGAAAGAGAGCCCGCAGGCTTACCAGTAAGGCCCTGAAATCCCAGCCACACGAGCATCTCCGCTGGATGCGGAGGCAGGGGGAAGACAAGGAGGCAGGAAGCTGCCGCTTACCGCTGGATTGCGGGACTTGGCGCGATCTGCGCAAAAGTCCCCCGCATGTAATGTGGCGGCAGCGCCCAGAGGCGCCCCAAGTAAAGGGGGGAGAAAAAGTCTCCCTTAAGGACCCTGAGCAAACAGAGAGCGACCCACTTTCGTGGGAAGTCCCGTAGCCTTGCGGTTCGGAGACTCCACGTAAGGTAAAGTGGGGAGCTGGGGACTGACCCGACCGGTGATGTCGTGGTGATCCCCCGGATTTGCACGTGGCGCGCCTTGCTTTGCTGTAATATGACAAATATAAGAAGAGCTCCAGGTCCTACACAAACTGGAGTTCTTTTTACGTTGGTTATCAAAGCGCGGCGGCCGGCCAGCGCGGGCGCGCGCCCAGAGTGGGGCTTCGTTGCGAGCGGCGCCCGGCGCCCATAGGACCGCGGCGCCCGTGTGCAACGCACACCCTGCACCTAAGGGAAAGACGCCCCTGACAATAATGAAAGTGGGGATGTGTACACCTAGATACTGACGCTATCTGCACTATTGAAGAGATACAACCAAAGTTAGCATCCGTGAGATGCAAGGACTATTGGAGATTAGAAGGGAACTATGCCAGGTCTTTGGATAGGATCTTGCTGGTATTATTATGAGTACTGTCACAGTAGGTGACTGTGGTAGAGCCACGCTTCGGCATGAATCTGTTGGCTCGACCGGAGTGATACCACTGCCTCACAGAAAACCGGCGTGAAGTAGCCCCTGTGCTGTGTTTCGCTGAGTGAGTGAGGGTACCGGAGGCCCACCCGGGGGGGAAGGGGATAAAAGGTTGGCAGCGCACTTGTAACTCCACTGGTGTTGCAAGTGTCCATGAGTGGCGGCAATTGCTTACCATTAGGTGATCCTCCTGCTCGTCTGCTACCTATCACATAAAAAAAAAGTAGGACAAAAGCTACCCCATCCGCGTTTCAACGTGGTCAAGAGCCACTGTAGTCCAGTCTTTTAAGTAGCTCACATCAAATTTGTCTATCGCTTTCTGGGCTTACCGCATGGTCTTTTTTTCACGTTGGGTTTCCACTCTATGTAATTTTTAGGTATCTTTTGTCCAATATTATTGCGTGTCATTCCAGACTGTGTCCAAAACAGTTGCTTCGTAGCCGGGGATCTGCATAGGGGTAAGGTTTCCTAGTAAATGAGGCTACCCTCATTTACTCAAACCACCGTACCGTACCGGACGCATGTGCTATCTTATGTACATAAGTACTGAGAAAGGAGCATTGGTAAGCTCCTTTATATTATCTTCTCCCAAATTAAAAAAAAATCGCTCATTCAAGAATTGCTATTGTAAATGATCATTGTATACTGACCGGATAGCGCACCTACTTGGTAGTGACCCGGCCTCATACGCCAAAGGTCGTGGGTTCGATCCCCACCCTGGACAAACATTGATCGTGTGATGAACACTTGTGTTTGTTCAGCGTCTGGGTGTTATATATGTATTTAAGTATTATATTTGTGTTTCTTCTGTTGTCTGATATCTGTCGCAAGTGCTTTAGTCACTTAGTACGGAGTCAGGTCATTAAGAGGTGTTGTGTGAACAAAAAATATATGTAGGTAAGTAACTACTACTAATACACACTATTCAGAGAAAGCATAAATCCATCAAAACTTGCTCCATCTTTCTCGGTAGTTGCTGGTGGTTTGTTGCCTGTGATTTATAAACGGAAAAAGCTTCACGCGAAAACGACTTTTAATATTACTTTGTTGCAGTTTTTAGTTGAATAAATATGTTTTTTTATGTGATACGAGTACGAGACGAGACGAGCAGACGGAACAACAGCAGTAAACAGTACAATAAGGCGGTCTTATCGCGTGTAGCTATTTTTTCCAGCCTACCTTTAGGCAGAGGAAAGAAGGAGTATTGATTGAACGGAATAAATAATCCGGAAAAGAACAAGATATCTTGTCCCATAATTCAAATAAGGATCAAATTCGGAATGTTATAAAAATAGAAATTCGATAATATAGAATCATGAATTATTACCCAAAAGATTATCAAAGTAAACCAACATTTTCCTCAACGCTTTGCCCAAAATGGGCAAAAAAGTTTCCAGGAAATCAGGGCACATAATCACTCTTTTGCCCCGCAAAGTGCAGAGTGAAAAAAAAAACTAAACAACAACTAAAAGACGTCAGTGTGACAACCCGCGGACGGATACATGACACGCCGCAGTTCTTGTTTCAAAACAGTGTATATCCGTTTTATGTCTCCTAGCAAGACATGTGTAAAGTGGCCAGTTCGAGCTGACCCTTCCGAGTTGATAAAACTCCTCTCTCTCACCAAACAATGAAGTGGAAAGAGGGACAGGGAAGTTCCGCTTACACTGGTCTTTGGGATAAAGCGTTACTCAAGACACGTCTCGCCCGCAGCAAGCAAACCTTTGTTCGCTGTTGAAAAGGAGAAAAAGTGAGCGATTGTTTCGCGCTCTTTTTGATGTGTTCCATTTATGAATTTGAAATATTTATTTTTCTGTGACGTCAGTGGAGGCAAGAGTGACGTCCTCTTTTGAACATTCCTTTCTTGTTCATTAGAAAGAAAATTGTTATGGATTTTCGTTTCAAGAATCCCTTTTGATTTTTTTAAAATTTTCTTTGAGTATTGGTCACTGAGTTATTCGTGGGTAAAAATCAAGATAGAAAATTGTGAGTTTTGGTTTATTTCAATAAATGTGATCGGTAATTTTAATAAAATTACACAAGTATATACCTATTTTTAGGGTTCCGTAGCCAAAATGGCAAAAACGGAACCCTTATAGTTTCGTCATGTCCGTCTGTCCGTCTGTCCGTCTGTCCGTCTGTCCGTCTGTCACAGCCGATTTACTCGGAAACTATAAGTACTACAGTGATGAAATTTGATGGGAATATGTGTTGTATGAACCGCTACAAAAATATGACACTAAATAGTAAAAAAAAGAATTGGGGGTGGGGCCCCCCATACATGTAACTGAGGGATGAATTTTTTTTTTTCGATGTACATACCCGTGGTGGGGTATCAATGGAAAGGTCTTTTAAAATGATATAAAGTTTTCTAAAAACCATTTTTCTTAAAGTGAACGGTTTTTGAGATATCAGCTCTCAAAGTCGTAAAAAGTATGTCCCCCCCCCTCTATTTTATAACTACGGGGTATAAAATTCTAAAAAAAATAGAGGTGATGCATGCTAATTAACTCTTTCAACGATTTTTGGTTTGATCAAAGTATCTCTTATAGTTTTTGAGATAGGTTGATTTAACTGTAATTTTGGTTGTTTATTATATTTGCTGCTACGGAACCCTTTGTGCGCGAGCCCGACTCGCACTTGGCCGGTTTTTTAAAAAGCTATTAGTATTTTCCTTTAAGTATTGACTTTTTTAATTGTTTCATAATCGCTACAGTCCTTTTAAATTAATAAGCGGCGCTATTCTCGACAAGTCCTCTCATTAACCAGGTGTGTTTTTAAACCTATCATTGTAATTATGTTCACCTGTATGCTAGTCTAGACTCGAGTGGGTTAAATATTTACTGACCTCGCGTTGGACTTTAATTACCTAGTCTGTGTATTGAAACAAAAATAGAGGGTGTCTCGTTGAATTTAAAAAGTTTGTGCAGAGTTTGACGACCTTCGCGTTTGTAAAAACTTATAAATTTAGTATCGTGAAAAAGAAAAAAACAGACCAAGTGCGAGTCGGACTTGCCTATTAAGGGTTCCGTAGCTGCAAGTATGATTCATTTTCATATTTGGGCTGATTGAAAGAAGAGGGGGGAAAAAGCTCTTAGAGTATCGGAAGGAAATGGCCGAACCAAAAAATACAGACGAACAGACAGACAGAAGGACAATCCGTAAGGGCTCTGTTTCTTGCCATTTGGCTATGGAACTCAAAATATTTTTGCCATTGGTGATGTGTTTATTTGGAGTCGAATCTACGACCCTTCGTTCGGACTCACTGCAGAGTAAATACCTCCTTCATAGAAAGCAAGTCATCGCTACTATCATGGGATTAGCCTTTATCACCATGCATGCCTAATGCGGACTGATCTTCACAAACCCGAATTATGTTCGAAAAATTCGGATTATAGGTACTTTTTGCTCGACCTGGAAATCGAACTCGAGCCGAGATCACGGCCCGGCACTCGAACCACTAGACCAACGGGGCGTAAAATCCATCTTATTCCATCTAAATTAATCCCAAGCTTTACAAGGTCGCTAGACCACAAGTAGGGTATGTGGTTCGTGGTCGGCCGCGGTCGCATACGTCACTGCGGACGACAATTAATCAATTACAGAGACATGACGGAAATTGACTCGTTCACCCTTGTTAGTTTGTGTCTCTAATCCGGATTGTGTGTTTCATTGAAAGCTTAGAATAAATTAGTATGTCAGTTGAGAGTGTAACTTACTACCCAGAAGGTTGTACCTTCGAATTCTCGCAACATCACATACATTGACCTGACTCTGTACTATTTAGCTTAAGCACTTGTGTTACAGATATCCGATAACATTTTGTAGTGTGGTTCGACGTCATCATCTGATAACAATTCTTTTACTTATTATAATTAATATTTTATTATCTCCCAAACACGTGTAATGTAATTTGATACTTTTATAAACACGATAAAACCACGATAAGATATCAATGTATTGGCATTTACAAAATAGTATATAAACCTGTATTTTTCCCAATAAATCAATCAGTATAGAACCGACATCCGTTGCGTTATTTACTTAACCCTACGCCGATCACCTCATGGCGACCCTGCCAGTCCACTGCTTTCAGGCAGTGTAGACACTGAAGGATATTAAAATAATAATATCAATAATAAACAAAACATACGCGACGCCATACGCCCGTGCAACATTGGTTATGGGAGGAAAATCGTCAAAAAAAATCAAGAAAACAAAGAAGATATCATTGTAGCGACACATTGTATACAGAATGCTGACCGCACATTTTTATGTAGCCACGCGGCGCAGCGCGCCCGGCACCTCAGTCGCACATTATACCGGGTACGGTCAGGTTCTCAATTTCTAAATTCTCTAGTTCTCTATTTCTCAGTTTAATTCATACTTACATTCATATTTTAATTAGTTATTTCGGGAGTCAGATCAGAGACATTGTTGTATCAGAACTATATCTAAATTTGTGTAAACCAGTGACTTGTTGGACAATATAGACAGTGAGTTAAATGATCGGAATTTAATTAATCACCTCTCGCCATACCTCACACATCAA
>JABMDO010000611.1:0-23391 GCA_014851415.1 Cnaphalocrocis medinalis | reverse complement strand
TATTTTAATTAGTTATTTCGGGAGTCAGATCAGAGACATTGTTGTATCAGAACTATATCTAAATTTGTGTAAACCAGTGACTTTTGGACAATATAGACAGTGAGTTAAATGATCGGAATTTAATTAATCACCTCTCGCCATACCTCACACATCAACCTACACATAACTAATGCTATCTAATTATTATAAACGTCAAATTTATATTTCACTTTTAATAGACTTTTTAATACCAGACTTTGAATATTTTATATTAATCTAAAATTACCGAATTTAACTTACAGACATCCATAATTTGTGCAATTTGGATTCACACATTTAGCTTCGTCCTATGACTAGGGTCTGGGTGTTGCTAGCAAAGCCGCCTTATGTATGGCTACTTAGACACAGCAAGGAGTAACCATGCCTTGCTATACAGAGTGTATTTCAGACAGAAAATCAATTGTTTTATGCCTTTTAAATCCTTTTGGTCTTACGACGTTAAAATACCCTCCAGCTATACAATCTTTGGCAAAGCGGGTCCATCCTCACTAAATCTTCTAGCTCACGACACAAAGCCTAATCTCTAACTATTCCAAATAAATTCAGCAAAGGGATTTCTAATTCCTTAGAACTCTGGGCACCATACAAAACGTGATCTTGAGGTATTCCGACGTAATCTTTATGCTTTTGTAGTCTCGCTATGATAGGAAACCTAATCCCATCGTAGTAACGAAGACTTGATGTCTACGATGGAGGCCTTTGCCCTGCAGTGAGACAGAAGGTATACAGGGTGTATCTGTGAACATTTACATCTTTTTCATTCTGAACAACATTTGTTCTGACTTGTTGAATTGTTTAAGCTAAGATAACTTTTATTGGACAAAAATAACACAGTACATACAGCAGTATACAGCAAGGTAAGTGGACGAACTAACAAGACACAACAAAAATAACAACAAAAACATTGTGGTCAGTGGCCAACAAGGCGCAGCCTCAGCATTTGCTGCAGCAGCCAGTAACCACTGCAGCGCTGAGTTTCAGGCTGAGCCTTGGGCCTTGTTTCTACTCCCCATACAAAATGTTACAAATCACGTGACTTACTTTGTATGAAAAGTTGAACTTTTTTTATGCGAATTTCCAAAAATCATAGACCAAATTTTGTTCAGAATGTATGGCAGAAGAAGTGAATAAAGGGATGTAAATGTTCACAGATACAACCTGTATAGGCCAAGGGTATAAGAATACTTTTTTAAATCTCACCAGCGATTATTTTCAAAATCATCGACATCGATACAGGTACATACCGTAATGGTAACAACACTATTTCCGATAAATCTGAAGTCCCCATAAATCCTTATCTAACATACATCTAAAACACTATCAGGGGGTCTACTCCGCCAAACGATATCGAATTATTCGTAACGATATGTCGGTTCATACAAAAACCCTACTCTAACACAGCTTAAATACGAATAATTGAATTTGACAGCTTCACAAACGTCAAATCTCGATGGTATCTCGAGCAAAGATTTTACATTATAACAAGATGGTGTACTATGAAAATGAATGCAATGCTAATTTCGATTCTATGCAATGAGAATAAAGATTACTTTGAAATGCCAAATCGCTTTACAGAAAATCGAGCCGAGCGAGATGGCGATCGACAGGAATATGTCCTTGTCTAAAGGGTTGCCATCATAAAAAAAAACCTTTGTGGTATAACTTACGCAAAGTTTATATTTCTTCTTCTGGGGAACTTTCAAAATATTGAATAATTTAAAGGAATGATACGTTGGAATTAATAATGTCTTTTTTATTTTTTTAATTTTAAACCATGATAAACGACTAGTTTTATGTAAAGTCGGTGATATGGTAGTTTTAATTATAATAATATGCAACACTTGGCGTCTGGACATCACCATTATGGCGGCGGCAAAAATAATTTGAAAGATTGTATGATTGTGACGACAAAAATAAAGTGTAAAAATTGTGCTTATTTATTTAATAATGGTTCTCACGTGTTGTGTGATAGGATGCAAAAGTGAATCATATAAAGGTTGCGGTGTATCTTTTCATAAGTAAGTGTTTAGTCAAAGTTTTATTTTTGCATTGAGTAGGGGTGTCCATTTCGCTTGTCATCTAAAGACTGGATTTTTTACTGTTTCAGATTTCCAAGGAATGAAGAAATTAAAAAAAGGTGGCTTACCGTCATACCGGGAAAAATTACTAAACAAGTGATTTTCAAACGTTTCTAATGTAAGTCCAACCTTTAGATGATGATCAGTTCATATAGATAGTGCATTCGCATATAGTGCTAATGCAATAAAATGTAAATTTTCAAAGCTGTATTTTATATTTATGAATAGAAAATGTAAAATTTCTTCTAAGACTGAGACTCAATGCTCATAAAATTAATACTTGAGTGAGACATGTGAGACATGTAAAGCAATATTTAATATTTTGTTAAATTAAATAATGCTTTTATAAAGACACCGGGTTTTCATTTATTTCAAATTTGCATTAGAGAGATTTGATCCCGTAAGATCAAGTCTACCTGTTACTGGGATCAAGTCTCCCAGAATAGGGGACACTTGATCCTTTTGGAAAGTTCTGGGAAAATGCAAAAAAAATATATATGAAGCACTAATAAATATAATGATCAAATAATGGGGAACAGTAGGTAGTTAACAAAATTGCCTACCTATGTACGTTTTGTTTTTATAGAACTAACAATGGGGATCAAGTGTCCCCAGTTTCCCCAAGAGTTTGTAAAAAAATTAAATTTTAGTCAATATTCTAGCTCCATAGAACCTTCAAATCGCAAAGTGTGTACGTATGAATAATACGCTATGGCCAGTTAAATGTGCCGCAGAGTGTATTATTATAGGTAGGTAAATAGAAAATCTAAAGTCGGTAGTCTCTTCGTATCGTACGTATACATAATAAGGAATTTTAATTTGGAACTTGTGTTTTTTCATACAAAATTGCTCATAAATACTCAAACGATACTTTGAAACGTTCGTGCTAGCCCTTCTAGTTTGAATGGGCTTCACGAGTTGTCTTAGAGAAAGCGATGTCCGACTCCCACGTGGGTGGACTGAGTTTGACAAACAATAATTGTAATCGAAAATCTAAATCGTGTGGTCACCTTATTAGAGTAGGACGCCAATCAAGTTATAGACATCTCACGAGGCTCGAATGCAAGTAATGAGTACGCCATCTAGTTCTATCCTAACTAATATTATAAATGCGAAAGTAACTCTGTCTGTCTGTCTGTCTGTCTGTCTGTCTGTCTGTCTGTCTGTCTGTCTGTCTGTCTGTTACTCTTTCACGCCAAAACTACTGAACGGATTGAAATGAAATTTGGTATACAGATGATCTAGACCCTGAGAAAGAACATAGGCTACTTTTTTTTTGCGAAAAGGGGGTTGTAAGGGGTTAAAAGGGGGGTAAAAGTTACTTTTTCACGCGGACGAAGTCGCGGGCGGCCGCTATATACAATATCTTTGATCTCGAGACGATACTCTTAACGATACCATCAGAGACGTCGTCGGAATGTTTCGTCGATTTGACGTTTGTGAAGCTTCAATTATTCGTATTTTAAGCTGTGTTAGAGTAGGGTTTTTGTGTGAACTGACGTATCGTTACGAATAATTCGATATCGTTTGGCGGAGTAGACCCCCAGGGCCTATGTTAACGTCGAATTTAAAATTATTAATCTGGTAATTTACAGTTACAGCCTTTTTCAGTCCGTCTCCTCAGCTCTTTTGGCAAATTTCTGAAAGATGAAGGAAGGCTGCAGTAGTGTGATGTATAAGTCATTTTTTATCGAAAATAAATATACCTGTCCATAAACTTATACATTTGACTTTGTTATCCTGATATCATATTATATGATATTAATCATGTGGACTAAACTGACAAATGTCATATTCCCACACATTTTGTCATCTTGAGTTTATCGGAAAGGGTTAAAAAGTCAAAAGTGACAATGACATCCGTCAGTTTAGTCCACAAATAAGTTTAGTATACTATGATTGCATTACATTGTACAGGGACAGGTATCATTACATTTTGGGTGGAAGATGGAATTTCACACATACAATCTGTGAAATTCCATCTTCCAAGAAATTTGACAGAATGTATAACCCAACACACACATGTTGGTACATGTATGTATGTGTGTGTCTGTGCTATTGTCATTAATAAGTAGCTCAAATTCAGGTTTGAAATAATTTCAAAAACAATTTTCAGCCTTCTGAGTAACAAGAATGATAAGAGTAGCAGTAACATGGAAACAACCTTACATACATTTTTTTAAAGCATATCACTTTCTAAATAAACGACCGCAAAGTAAGAGACAAATATCTACTAATATTGCTTTTTACATTCAACATTGTTTATACACGCCTAAATGAAAATAATGAAAAAAAATAGAAACAGTTCTGTTATGTATCAAAATTCTATTACTGTGATAATTAATTATGCGGACTGAACTGACAAATGTCAATCACATAAATTTTGAGCTTTTTTGACAGATGCAAAATGTCAAAATGTATGAGAACTTGACATTTACATCTGTCAGTTTAGTCCACATAATTACAAAGCCGATTTTTCAACTTAAAAAAATATTAAAAGGAAAGGAGCCAACAAAAAAGAAACAAAAATTATGTACAAAATAAATGTTTATTGTGGGGAATAAATAACAGGATTATAAAAGCGAGACACATTCCGTCGAAACGAGACAGGTATACTCGTACGACCACTGAGGAGAAATTATGGTGTTTGCGATACTGATTGTATTACGATTTGATGAATAACCACCATTCCGAACAACGTCTGTCAACGTGGATTTTTTTTTCGACACCCCATACAAAATTAATAAGTAACACTTGGTATGAAACGTAGATTCTTATACGAATCACATAACATTAGAGCAAAAACCAATGAAATTTTACTTGATTTATGTCCTATTAAGAAACTTCTGGAAGACATATAAATATGATGAAACTTAAGTCCCCCAGCTAAATAAACGAACCATGAGTTAGTCACGCATAATAAAAGGCTTTTACAAATCCATCAATCTGAAATTGTCCTATCTAACTAATTAAACTTGTAACACTAAAAGCCATATCTAAACCTTTTACGCAACACCAGTTCCTCACTCAGTCGATATATTAATAAGGGTTGCTATACAAGGTGTATCGATAAATAATTTCCATTAATGTAGGTACAGTGGCCAGCACATCAAGTTACTACAATCTGTCAAATTTCCTCATTTGATATTGAACCAAACACGTTTGACATAAAGGTGAGGTTCGATTGAAGAAATTTGACAGATTGTAGTAACCTGATGTGCGGCTATCCGTACAATCACACTTCTAGTTACTGCGATCTGTCAAATAGATTCAATAACATTGAACCAAGAAAATGTAAGTATGTATGTAAAAAACCGAATGACAAACTAACTTACTTTCGCCTATGGCAATCAAAAATTAAAACCGCCAATTTATGACTTACGCGGTGTTGTTAAATAAACGACGAAATGTGTTTGTCAAAAAGATGAATATTTTAGATAATTTTTTATCCTTAAGTATAATGTCGACGTATGTAAGGCAGTCCGTTTAAAAAAGGACGTATTTTAGTAATTTTTAAGTTGTTCATAAAAAAATTACATATTTTATGTTGTTAAATCAACTTCAACTATTCATAGATACACGCTGTATATGATTTGATAATCTCAATACAGTTACGTAGATATACAGTTTAAGTTAAAATATAAAATTAAGAAGACACTTTGTAATTTAATTCATCAAAACTTACTTTTTACATAAATAAAAATAATAAGGGTATATGAGGCCGGAAGTTGTAAATAATATGCCAGTCCTTTGCTTCCTGGTAACAACAGAATGCCAAATATACTAAAACTATAATATTGCTTTTTTAAGAATCAATTCAGATATTAAAAATTGATTCTAGAAAAAAATACATTATGAGACAGACAGTCAAGAAAATCATTGTATGTTAATATTGTTAAAATGAAGTTTTTGTATATTCAGCGATCTGTGTAGACCTTTCTCTCCTATGTCTCCGAAACATGAGGTTGCCATTAAAAAAATTAAATACATTAAAATTACAATCTATGCTAGTGATATTATACAATTGACTATGTCTAATTGGAATATTTGTAATAATATTTACAAAAACATACACAAGCGAGCTTTATATCGATTTAAAAACGTCTATTTATATTCTATAATAATGTAACATACCGAAAAATTGTCTTTTTATGTTATTATTTTAATAAATCGTAAAGTTACCCATCGCTTTTTAATAATCACAAGTATTTGGTTTATTTTAATAATAAGACGATTATTTGTTTAATACATTGTTCACTACACCAAAATGTAGGTAAAATATAGTGATGTATGCAATAAAAAGTATTGTTTCGAAAAGTAATAAGTAAAAATCATGAGATGGCATTTTCGTTAACTTATTTCTCTACCGAATAGATCTACAGAACAATAACTTAGAAGACCTTATTTTTTTTAAAAAAAAGTCACTTTTTCGAACTTATTACTTTTAAGAACAAAAAAAAGAAACTGTGACGTAACGCATGACAGAGAAATGTTAAGGCTTACTTCATTGGTGTTGCCAGTTGTATTCTTAAAATAAACTATTTTATTTATTGCACTCTATAATTTATAAAATATTATTTTTAAAATCATTAAAATTACCCAGACAAACTTCTATAAATATTACGTCACTCTATATTGGAATTATTAAAAATGGCAGTGATATATGGATTGCTTATGGTTACACACGGCTTTTTGTTTAATTGTACAATGAACAGCACGGTCGACTTACTCTAAACTGTTAAAATCTCTAATATTAATTTAAATATCTGGTCGATTTCATTAACTGCCAACTGAATCTGTAGATGGATACAACAGCAGCATTTTAATTGAGTGACTGTCACTTTGACTGACTTTGACAGTTGACTAACCACTTTATTTTATTTATTTGATTTTATTATACTTTTCTTTCCCCCAAATTACAATTTAAAGTAAATTAAAGAAATTGACGGATTTTCATAACCCAAACGTGCTGTATACTGTATGATGGCGATTTTTTAAAGTTAATATGATAATAAATATTCACCCAACACGATTTGTATTTAGGGATTAAATTCACAAGCTAAAGCTTCATGACACAAAAGCTCTTTTTTTTTCTATATACTTTAAACATTGACCAAAAAGGATTTATTGTCAGATGGAGAACTTAGATGTGACGTCACGGCTAAGTGCAAAAGAGATAGTGGGATAGGGGTTCGCAGTCTAGCATTTGCTTAAGCTTAAAATTTTGAATTTAAGTACAGTCAATTCCATATACTAAATTTCACCAAATTAAAATTGGAAAAACTTCAGAAACTTACTACGGGATTTTACAATATTGCGATGACTAAGAGTCTGTTTGTTTATCGTAAATATAACAAAAACGATTATTTGAAATCATAGCACCAAAATATTTAAAAAAAGGTAATTACATACTTCATATCAGATTAATTATCTGCGGCTATAATTATCCACGTAGTTGGTTTAATTATCAAATAAAATATATGGCTATACATACAAGGAGTACCAGTGAAAAAAAGTTACACTCTTCTAAACATAATATATTCTATACTCTGATTCATAATCATGTAAAGTAAACTGACAGATGTCAATGTGTCATCCCCATACATTATCACTCAATTGACACATGCAAAATGTCAAAATGCATAGAAACTGTCAGTTTACTTTACATGATTATGAATCAGAGTATACTCAACATATGGATCAACTTTTGTCTGAAACTCTTTTTGAAATTCTTACAAAAATGCTTTTTCCTAACAAAATGGCCGAAAGAATTTTAAAAAACAGCGGCTATTTTCCAGACAACGGGTAGAATAAGTATTCAGAAGAATATAACCGTTTACTAATACACTTTATTTAACTTTAGGTACAACGTAATATATTTTCTTCGTCTTTTTGACCAGTAACAAATAAAAATCATGACTCGTTATCAGTCCATGTACCCTATGCTATTCATACTTGCGGGCCCGCCGATTGTGTACGACAGAGTACACGCGTATACAATATGAGGTCTAACGTCTTTGATTTTGAAAATCTTTAAATATGTTAATAGGGGCTAGATGGCGTACTGTTGGACTGACGTCCCTTTAACGGCATTGGTTGTTTTCGTTAGTCAAATTGTCAGTTTGACATCACCTTATTATACAGGGTGTATCTGTGACAATTTACATCCACGTGTTCTGAGAAAATATGTTCTATGATTTTTGTAAATTCGTATAAATAAATCAAATGTTATGTTTTCATACAAATACCACCATGTGACTTGTTCATTTTGTATGGTGAGCTGAAAAAAAATTCAACGTATTGTAAAATCGTAGCACGAATATTGTTAAAAATGGTTGTTCGAAGACCTGGTTAAAAGGATGTAAATGTTCACAGATACGCCCTGTGTATGGACAGTCGTATCTACAGTATGTGATAGTCCCCCATGTATTTTCGTTTTGTGTAATTGTGTAAATGATTTAAATTTCGCGATTATGAACGATGATTTCATATTACAGTTAAACATTTATTCTCACTCATCTATATTATATAAAGCTCGATTACCACTCACTGACTCACTCACTCACTGATCAGGGCTGTTTTGCGGTATGTTTGGGTTTATTTTTGCGGGAAATGTTTTGACAACCCTAAGTGTTTTTTTAATCAATCCAGGTTTTTGACATTTAAGAAAAAAAAAAACAAAATGGCGGCCGTTTTTGCGACATCAACTTTTTTGTTACGGCAGTTATTCGAGATGTGAAAAGTGTCTCAGAATCACCCTTTGCTATTATGTACATGACAGGAAAAAAAAGTTGAAAAAACAAAATGGCCGCGCCGCCATCTTGGATTGAAAATTTGATTTCGAGCACTTTTCACGGGATCGTAGCTGAGGGGGGCGCCGCTCGATTTTCAAAATTCTTTTTTTAATCTGTGGCGTATATGTTCTACTTTCAAACGTCATTTACGATTTTTCAAAATCCAAGATGGCGCCGCCCCTGGCGGCCATTTTGTTTGGAGAAAAAAAAGTGCACTTTTCAAACGAATTTTGCGGGGTGATGGCAACACTGGAGAGATTTGAAATGTTCCGAGCGTCGGTGGGTAATTTATCACAGTATTGCCATGACTGAGAAATTCTACCAAATTCATGGTAGTTTTTGGGCCACGGCCCCGAATGGTAGAAAAAAAAAGTTGCCATGTTTGCAAAATCCGAGTATGCAGTTTTGTAGTCATTGGGCCTCGCAATGTCCTTCAGATAGTTTTTTGGAAAAATACTGGCAACACTGGAAATGGCGGCGGAAATAAATTTTCGGGTGTCGCTGACTTCTAGAGGTTCCTTGGACGAGGGTATCATAGATGGAAAAAAAATAAAAATTGTCTCTGATAGGTTATGCTATGTAGTATATGGGAAAAATACGCGCTGTCAAAAAAACAAGATGGCGGACGAGCTGGCGGCCATCTTGTGAAATCGTATTTTTTTGAAAATTTTCAAAGTGATTTTTTTGACTGATGGCGACACTTTAGAAAGTTTGCATGTATGAGGCAGGTGTGAGTCTTGCTTACATGTGTTGCCATGTCGAAAAACATTTTTGCGTTTTTTGATAGTTTAGGCGTCAGGGCCCAAAATAGTAAAAAAAATAAAAATTGATTTCCAGGAAAAGTAAACACATCAAACCTTTCGTTGAGTTAGTCTTAATGACATTAGGTCATTTTTAACAAAATCATCTGGCAACACTGGGAGATATTGAGAAAAATGTTTTTTTGACATGGTCATTTTTGAGAGGTTCCTTGGGGAACCAGTATTATTTTAGAAAAAAAATTAAAACGCCATTCAAAGCGATATATGAATGTAGTATATGGGAAAAATATGGGTTGTCAAAAAATCAAGATGGCGGACGAGTTGGCGGCCATTTTGTAAAAAAAAGGAGATTTGAAAAAAATCAAAGTTGTTTTTCGACCAGATGGCGCTACTTGGGGAACTCATGAATGTATGACGCGAACGAGTGTCTTTCTAAGGTGTGTTGCCATGTTCAAAAATATTTTCATAATTTTAAATAAGTTTCGAGACTTGGTCAAAAAATAAAAAAAATTAAAATGACAGTTGTTGGGGAAAAAATAGTACATGAAGGCTTGAATTTAGGTATTTGAAATCCCTTTTGTCCATTTTTACTAAAATTAACTGGCAACACTGGGAGCAGCGTCCAAAAGAAAATTTTGACAGGGGCATTTTTGAGAGGTTCCTTGGGCGAGCAGTATTATCTCAGAGAAAAAGTAAAAACGTGGTTCGACGCGGTATATGTTGTAGAATATGGGAAAAATATGGGTTGTTGAAAAAACAAGATGGCGGACGAGCTGGCGGCCATTTTGTAAATGTTGAGTTTTTTCGCACTTAAAAACCGATTTTTCGGGCAGTTGGCGCCACTTGACGAGAATCGTTGTTATAATCTTTATGGTAGGTATTAACAAGAGCTACAAAATGGTAGAAAAAAAAACTTCATCCTCAAGGAAAATTTTAAGATTTAGTACAAAACTTGTGTAAAATGTACGTAAAATTGTAAATACTCAACGTCTGTGTGTTGTGCCCTGTCAAAAAGTGACATGTATTGTCATTCTCAACCAACCAGAGCATTTACAAAAACATGCGACGAAAAAAAAAAGAAAATTTTTTTTTTACTCTACTACGAAATTTTCCCATACATTTTGTACTGAAGTCGGCTGAACCCTACACATAGGTACCAGCCAGAAGAATTATTATGAAAACATGCGATGGAGATACAAAATATTAGGGTTATGGGAGAGATGGCAACTAAACCGGGACTATGGAAGGGAATTGAGTTGAGTTGATATTGATGATACAACGGGTCGCCTGCTAAGTTTTTACGTAATTATCAAACCTAACAACTTACAGTGACCATATCATATTGAGGAACTATAACGATTCAATAACATACAAAACTAAAAAACTTAAGAAAATTTAGAGTTTCAAACGAAACCACTAATGTAAAATCAATGAGAAGAACCGCAAATATAACTTGGTAATTTCATATATTTATATAGTATTACCACAATATTTATGCGGTTAGTGTAACTAAAAATTTAAATTAAGTTGAATCAAAATTTCATAAAGTAGTTTTATCACTTGTGCTTGTTAGTACTACCTACTGACATTAACGTTACGATTATGAACTTTGAATCGCTTAGCCAGCTCAGCGTAGGCATCAAGTGTGGGCTTATATGGAGAAAAAATCTAAATACTCGACACAAGCCCCGAACACTGAGCGAAGCGCCGCGTAGGGCGAAGCCCGGAGCGGCCATTTCATCACGAGTTTTACTTCACAAACCCAAGCGAAGCGCCGCGTAGGGCGAAGCCCGGAGCGGCAATTACATCGATTGTTGCACCGGGAGAATCCCGCAACGGCCATTTCATCATATCATAAAGAGGCAGAACCAAGCGGAGCGCCGCGTAGGGCGAAGCCCGGAGCGGCCATTTCTATCACTCGTTATATTGCAAGAATATAGCAGAGCGCCGCGTCGGGCGCAGCCCGGAGCGGCCTTCTAACTGTACATAATATGGACTTTTTCATCGTGTTCAACGAAACATTACGGAGCAAACGCGAAGTGCCGCGTAGGGCGAAGCCCGGAGCGGCCATTTTATCGCAAGGACGACGCACAAAACCAAGTGGAGCGTCGCGTAGGGCGAAGCCCGGAGCGGCCATTTCAACCTGACTTTCAGGGGCAGTACCAAGCGGAGTGCCGCGTAGGGCGAAGCCCGGAGCGGCCATTTCAATCACTTGGTGTGTTGCGAGAATATAGCAGAGCGCCGCGTCGGGCGCAGCCCGGAGCGGCCTCCTAACAGTATGTAGGTATGGACTTTTTCATTGTGCTCTACGCAACATCGTGAAGCAAAGGCGAAGCGCCGCGTAGGGCGAAGCCCGGAGCGGCCATTTCACCGCAAGCATGACATATAAATCTAAGCGGAGCGCCATTTAATAGAAACACGACGCATGACATTAAGCGGAGCGCCGCGTAGGGCGCAGCCCGGAGCGGCTTTTCATCGTCAGATAGACGGGCAGAACCAAGCAGAGCGCCGCGTAGGGCGAAGCCCGGAGCGGCCATTTCTTTGTAAGTTTCATACGCAGAATCAAGCGGAGCGCCGCGCAGGGCGCAGCCCGAAGCGGCTATTTATTTCATCTCAAGTTTATCAAACATAAAAACCAACCGGTGCGCCGCGTAGGGCGAAGCCCGGAGCGGCCATCCATCACAAGGCTTATCGACAAAACCAAACGGAGCGCCGCGTAGGGCGCAGCCCGGAGCGGCCATTTCATCACAAGTTTATCAAACATAAAACTAAGCGGTGCGCCGCGTAGGGCGAAGCCCGAAGCGGCTATTCCATCACAAGGCTTATTGACAAACTAAGAGGAGCGCCGCGTAGGGTGCAACTGTCCCAAGATCATATATTTGATTTATCCTTCCGTTGGCAAAAAAGTATAAGAGCAGCCGTGACAGACAGAGAACCGCCCCGTGTAACTTCGCGAGGCCGCAGGCCGAGCTGCGTCTCGCGAGGCCGAAGGCCGAGCTCCGCGGAGGGCGAAGCCCGTAGCGTCGCCGCGCAGGGCGCAGCCCGTAGCGGCTAAGCGTCGCAGACCTAGCTTGAAGGCGCACCCGCGCAAAGCGCGGGGCGGCAAAAAGCTAGTTTTACAATAGAGGTAAATATACTATTTTTAGTTACTGACCGAATTATTTCAACATCCTAATCTATCGCCAGTTATTGTACGGTGGCCAGCACATCAAGTTACTACAATCTGTCAAATTTCTTCATTTGAACCTCACTTTTATGTCAAACGTGTTTGGTTCAATATCAACTGAGGAAATTTGACAGATTGTAGTAACTTGATGTGCTAGCCACTGTACATAGATAAAGGAATATAGGATATTTTTTTATTTTCAGCGTTAAAATCGCAGGGATAACCTTGTATTTAAATACAGGTGTGAATTTTAAACACTTAAATATTGAGCATATTAGTAAAAAACCATTACAGATCGCAAAAAAAGTAATTTTGGTTGAGTGTGGAATGTTTATATTTTAAAATTAAAATGTAATTTATTTTATAAGATAAAGCACATAAACTCTGATTTTAATTATGTGGAATAAAGCCTGACAGATGTGAAAGTGATAATCCTTAGAGAAAGTATCAAAATAGAGTGGCTAAGCGCGTATCACCGTAAGGGACAGATATCTATATAACCCGGCCAAATGAAAATACTACAAATGGCGGATCGATGTGACTGAAGATTACTTCAGTACGGTAGCCTGTGTATTCCTTACTATGACCTGAATATGGTTGGTTATTACGGTAGTAAAAATACGAACAAATACGTAATTACTATGGCAACTAGCTTGTGCTGGGCGCAGTTCACAACTGACACAACTGAGCCTATCAAAAAAGTGGAACTCTGACAAAGACAAAAAATCATGATTCTGTCTCTTTTACTCTTAGCGATTTCTGTATACATAGTTGTTCCGTATACCCGAATATTATTATTTGCGTGTCCAGTCCATATGATACTTGTGATAATCCCATATATTTGACACTTTTGACAGATGCAAATGTCAATTTGTATGGGAATTTGACATTTGCATCTGTCAGTTTAGTCCAGTCATAATTAAAAATCAGAATATAGTTCAAACAGTTAAGTGTCTAAACACACCCTGCACTTTACATAATATTTTCATTATCATATATCTTTTAATAACATTATTGACGTCATATATGACAATATTTAATTATTATCTTTCATTATTTAATTTCATTTGAAATCATAAATAAATCTATAATAAAGTTAATATTTAATCTCGTCTTTGACTGCTAGCATTTCTACAATAAAACGCTACAGTCCACAAATGTAGAGTTCCCTACGCTTTCCCAGAACTCTACTTCAGGTATATACAAAGAGAATTTCCCAAAAAGTCGCCTTAAAATTTTGGGGAAACTTATGTAGAGACTACAGTATCTATAGCTCTACATAACTAGTAGAGATCGCTTACCTTCGAGGATCACATTCTAGACTTTTATAACGGACCTAGAGTTTGTACCCAAGTCCTCTACATAGGTAGAGTCACCTGCGGAGTTCTTCAGTAGGAAGCCTCGTGTCCGGCCAGGATGTAGAGATCGTTTCCGTCTTCACTGGAGAGGTGTGTTGTTGTGGAGGGTATGTGATTCTAGGACGACCACTCTGAAAAAAATATTTAGGTTATGTAGCTCACTGTAGTTGCTCTAATGCCAATGAGGGTATTTGTGGCAAAATCCGATAGATAGCGTTACGTAAAATATTTACATAAAATTCGGATCAGATATTTTCGTATCCTTGATGCAGAAAAATAAATCTTGAAAGTGACTCTTTTTTTGTAAGGCAGAATTTAAGTAAGTAAGTAAACATTTATTGACCAACCAAAAAGAGATAGAACACAACAGTAGTAACACACAGAATACATAATAAGAGGTAGGTAGATAAACGGAAAGGAACATTAAGTGCTTACATACATAGACAGATACAGAGGTGGTCAATAAGGTTCAAACTCAGCATATGCTGCAGCTGCTTCATTAAAGCCACTGCAGCGCTGGTTTCAGTTTGGACCTTGTTTGTGGGTTTATGTTTTTATCATTCGTAACTTTTCAAATTAAACATTTTTTTTAAACAGTTCTACACCATACCTTAAGGTTGACCAATAAAGTACAGTTAATTTTTGATTAGTAGCATTCAACGTTCATCACATATTTAAAAATTAATGGGAAATCCAACTTCTAAAAAAATTTCGATACAAATCGTCAATGTCATTGGTGGAGACCAAATATTTATGTATACAGGGTGTATCTGTGAACATTTACATCCCTTTAACCACGTGTTCTACCAAACATTTTGAATAACATTAATTTGTTCTATGACTTTTGAAAATTCGCATAAAAAAATTTCCCATACAAAGTCGATCACGTGACTCGGACATTTTGTATCGAGTTACGTGTCGGAGTCGAATTTTTTTCGATCAATTTAAAAAAGTTGTTGAACAAATGTTGCTCAGAATGGTTGGTTGAACACGTGGTTAAAGGGGTGTAAATGTTCACAGATATACCCTGTATGTGTTTTGTGTCAGGAAATAAATTATTTTCTATTGTACGTGGGCGACTGCTGTGGCTGGAGCTGGATGCGAGTAGCCGAAGATCGATCAAAGTGGCGAGCGTTTGGAGAGACCTATATCTAGCAGGGGACTGCAACAGGCCGATGATGATGATGATGATGTAATGCGGGTACTTACTTGTCGTGTCCGAGCAGGCGGTAGGCGCGCGAGGTGTCGGAGATCTCCTGCGTGACCTCGGCGTTGCGCAGCGAGCGGCCCTGCACGCCGTGCCGGTGGAACGCCACCACCGAGTCTTGCAGGCACACTGCCATCAACACAACATGTTATTATAAGTATACAACATACTACAGGGTGTATCTGTGAACATTTATATCCCTCTAACCACGTGTTCTACCAACCATTCTAAACATTTTGTTCTATGACTCTTGAAACTTCCCATAAAAAAATTTCATCTTACCATACAAAATCGCTTCAATGGGGACAATAGTTCCACTGCCTGCCAATAGATGGCGCTGGGTGTCGATTACAATCGCATTTTTGGTTTGTATACTCTGATTCATAATCATGTAAAGTAAACTGACAGATGAAAATGACAAGTTTCTATGCATTTTGACATTTTGCATGTGTCAAATTGAGTGATAATGTATGGGGATGACACATTGATATCTGTCAGTTTACTTTAGATGATTATGAATCCGAGTATGAGATGTCTATGGAGTTTATCTCTTTACAAATTATAGATTATATAGAAGGCTAGCTGTTAGATACTCACGTATGCTATCGATGTTGAAGTCGAACTGTATCCGCGGCAGGAACTTGTTGCGGCGGCGCGAGGACTCCTCCCGGCCCATGCTCGGCAGCACCGGGATGATGTCCACCACGTTCTCGTGGCACACCAGCACCTGCGACAACGATAGTCCATTAACTGTGGGAGAGCCACGCTTCGGCATGAATGGGCTGGCTGGACCGGAGTGATACCACTGCCTCACAGAAAACCGGCGTGAAGCAGCCCCTGTGCTGTGTTTCGACGAGTGAGTGAGGGTACCGGAGGCCCACTTGGGGGGGAAGGGGATAAAAGGTTAGCAGCGCACTTGTAACTCCACTGGTGTTGCAAGTGTCCATGGGCGGCGGCAATTGCTTACCATCAGGTGATCCGCCTGCTCGCCTGCTATCTATCACATAAAAAAAAACTTATGAATGTCAAAACATAATACAGGGTGTATCTGTAAACATTTACATCCCTTTAACCAAATGTTCTATCAGCCATTCTGAACAACATTTGTTCAGCAACTTTTCGAAATTCATCAAAAAAAAATTTCGAATTCCCATACAAAATGACCAAGTCAAGTGACCAACTTTGTATGATAGATGAAATTTTTTCATGCGAATTTTCAAAACTCATAGAACATTTGTTTAGAATGGTTGGTAGAATACGTGGTTAAAGGATGTAAATGTTCACAGATACATCCTGTATGGAGTGTAAAAAGTCGATTTTTACTGAGAAGACACTTATTACTTACGTATGAATTAACGTCTTAGACACAGACATAATAGAAAATCAATTGTTCTTGCCCTTTAAAGGGCTTTTGGGTCTTACGATCTTAATTGGTAGAACAGCCGCGTGGTATGTGGATGGTTGTGGGTTTGAGCCAGGACTATCTGCAACCTTCGTTGATTTTTTAAGTGTATTATTTACTTGATATTACTCACGCTGAGAGATACGCTGTATCCATTTAGTATATTTAACTCGTGCGCGAGTTGACGCTAACGAGGCTATTGGACCCAATGGCAATACAACTCACGCTGTTGTCCCCTATCTGATGCACCGCCCGCAAGGTATGCAGCCTCTCCGGCCGCGGCCTCAAGGTCCCAGTGTTCAGTGTATTCAACTCGTGTTCTCTGAACCAACTCGCGCCCGAGTTGATGTTGACGAGGCTCCCTTATGACAATATGACTCACCACCCTCAAGGTGTGTAGCCACTCCGGCATTGGGTATCAGAGTCCTAGTTGCTAGTGTATCCAGCTCGCGCGCGAGTTGATATTGACGCCGCTCCCTAATGGCAATATGACTCACCAACCTTTAGGTGTGTAGCCTCTCCGGCCTGGGTCTCAGACTCCCAGTAGCCAGTGTGAATCCAGCTCGCGTACGAGTTGATATTGACCAGGCTACCATAAAGCAATATAATATAACTCACACTATTGTCCCCTATCTGATGCACCGCCCGCAAGGTATGCAGCCTCTCCGGCCGCGGCCTCAAGGTCCCAGTGTTCAGTGTATCCAACTCGTGTTCTCTGAACCAACTCGCGCCCGAGTTGATGTTGAAGAAGCTCCGTAATGGCTATATGACTGACCATCATCAAGGTGTGTAGCCTCTCCGGCTTAGTGTTCAGTGTATCCAGCTCGCGTGCTCGCGTGCGAGTTGATATTGACGCGTCTCCCTAATGGCAATATGACTCACCACCCTCAAGGTGTGTCAGAGTCCCAGTAGCTAGTGTATTCAGCTCGCGCGCGAGTTGAAGCTAACGAGGCAATTGTACCTAAAGGTGTGTAGCCTCTCCGGCCCGGGTCTTCAGTCCTAGTATCTAGTGTATCCAGCTCGCGCGCGAGTTAATATTGAGCAGGCTACCATAAAGCAATATAATATAACTCACGCTGTTGTCCCCTATCTGATGCACCGCCCTCAAGGTATGCAGGCCTCAGCGTCCCAATGTATCCAACTCGTGCTCGCGGAACAAACTCGCGCCCGAGTTGATGTTGATGAGGCTCCCTTATGACAATATGACTTACCACTTTCAAGGTGCCACTCTGAGTCAAGTCTCAAGAGTCCTAGTAAGTATCTAGTGTATCCAGATCGCGCGCGAGTTGATGCTAACGAAGCTATTAGACATAAAGGTGTGTAGCCTTTCCGGCCTGGGTCTCTAGAGTCCTAGTTGCTAGTGTACCCAGCTCGCGCGCGAGTTAATATTGACCAGGTTACCATAAAGCAATATAACTCACACTATTGTCCCCTATCTGATGCACCGCCCGCAAGGTATGCAGCCGCTCCGGCCGCGGCCTCAACGTCCCAGTGTTCAGTGTATCCAACTCGTGTTCCCTGAACCAACTCGCGCCCGAGTTGATGTTGATGAGGCTCAGACGCAGCGGGTTGCGCCAGGCCCCCACGCAGAGGAGAGGGTACTCTAGTTCTGGGGTGATGATGAGCTCGAATGCTACCAGGGGGGATGGGAGGACGCACTCGATGTTCTGGAAAGAACATTTTAAATTTACTTAAAGTAATGACCATGAAATGAAACATCTTTATTTGGCATTTTCACGAGAATCTTCTTCGAGACACGATTGGCTGTCTCGTGTGTCATTCGCGAATAGCTTGGTTAATACGTTTAAAGGTCAAAATCTCTTTCTATGCCATATTTGAAGAAAAAATATACCATTTTTAAAAGGGTATGTTGGTATAACTTTATAGCGAAAATTTACCATTAGGTGTCGAAACCTTTTTATTCTCTGACTGTACAAGCTACAGGCTGGATAAAACACATAGGGCCCTGGAGGGAACTTACTTATTAACTTACCTTTAAGCGAGCATTATCACTGAAAGGAAACAGTCCTTTATTTGTTTTAAGAAATATCCCTTCCCAAGGGGATGGGATAGGATAGGATATAAGGGGAGGATTTAGAGGTCTGTAACATCTAGAAGACGAGCCGTCATATGGTGAATGATATTGATGTTATCTTGCATTAAATGTCATTTGCGCCCAAACTATCATCTGATCCCACAAGTAATTTGACCCCAAAATACTGTGTGGTCCCACAATACGTCATTTGGTCCCAAAGTATCATTAAACTTAAACCAGGTGGACCGACGATCTGGTAGAGGTCGCGGGAGTCCATTGGATGCGGGTGGCACAGGACCGATCTGTGTGGAGAACTTTGGGGGAGGCCTATGTCCAGCAGTGGACGTCTATTGGCTGAAATGATGATGATGATGATATCATTAAACTGAAATATAATTAGACCACAAAGTTTAATTTAACCCCACAGTATCATTTGACCTCAAAGTTAGTTCTTAGTTAGTTCTTTTGTGCCTCACAACCTCATATTTGGATCTCACGGCCGCTTACCATCAGGCGGAGTGAGGTCATCTTGATTGTCCTTACTATAAAAAAATAATTTGTCCCGTATCATTGGAACCCACGCAAGGCTGGAATACCTGGTTAAAATTCGCAACTAGGTTTCGCGCAGCTTCATACATTTTGAAAAGAGCGTTTTGATTTCGATTCCACTCGTTGAAACCGGTATTATTTCTGGTTAAGCTCTTAGACCGTTTAGGTTTTGATTCCGCTCCCAAAACCTGGTTAAAACCAAAATGATTTCGCTCGCTCCGCCCTTAAATGAAAAGCAACGATTGAAAGGGAAAGAGAAGACGATGTTTATGCTTGTGGCTGCAAGCATCGCGTCCAATCGCATCGCGTCCTAAAAAGAGACAAAATATATCGCTGCACTATTCACGCGCCTCGTGGAATTAACCAGGTTTATCCCAGAAGCAATATTGCTCGCGAATCGGTTCCGCTCCGAACGAACACTTACGAAAAAACCTGTTTGAGATCGATATTAACCTGGTTAATTAAAAACCGGTTTCCAGCCCTGAACCCACGTACCTTGAGCAGCATGAACTTGCGCAGCGGGTCGTACCACTGCATGAGGAACAGGCCGGCGGGGCACGCGCCGCACAGGTACTTGTACCCGTTGTACGGGTTGCGTGCCACCGCGCAACGCATGCAACCTAGCAACGGACAACACATTGTTATAATCCATAGACAATATAAAAAATACAATAATAACAAAAATCACAGAAACCGCGTGAGCAGCCCCAGTGCTGTGTTTCGTCGAGTGAGTGAGGGTACCGGAGGCCCACCCGTGGGGGAAGGGGATAGAGGGTTGGCGGCGCACTTATAACTTCACTGGTGTTGCAGGTGTCCATGGGCGGCGGCAGTTGCTTACCATCAGGTGATCCGTCTGTTCGTCTGCTACCTATCACATAAAAAAAAACACAGTGGGACGCGAATCTGCTATGATTGAAAGAAGTTCGCCACTACAGTACCATCCAGCAGATGGCGCTAATTTGACTGTTCCATACAAGATTCAAAATTCTCCTATAATCCTACATCGCGAAAGTAAAGTTCGCATGTCTACTTGGAAATTATACGATAATCCCGCTGTATCGTCAATATTCCGGCAAACCAGTCAGCAAAATCCTACCCATTGACCCGGCATAGTTTCCCTTCTTATCTGCAATAGTCCTTGCATCTGGCGGGTGGCTGACTATGGGTTATATTTCTTTCCTATTTTTATTATTGTTTTCCAAAGGGGCCTCTACGTCAAACACGTACCAACATTCAAGATCCAACGATCTGGTATCCCTACGCACGCTTTCCAAAAGAAATGGCCTCCATCTCGAGATTTCCCGCAGGAGATACAAAAACTAGAGATACAAAAACTATGAATCCAACAGCTGAGCTAGGCCTATTTTAACTTCACATAGCTATCATACAAAACGCACACGCCACGCGTATAAAACACGGTGAACGTCACAAATATGTAGCTATATTATATTGAGCTTTTTTTATCAAGTTCAAAACTGTTAATCACCCTTAAATAATACAATTTTAAGCTATATTTTAAAATCCTGATGTTAATTTCCATTACACATTTTTTTAGTGAGTCGACAATTGGGTATTTGACTAATCTCGATTTAGTAAAAAATATTGATACTCTATCAAAATATTGGTAAATAAGAACCAATGGCCAACATTTTCAGTTAAAAATATATCCTCTAGCTGGTTTTGTGAGCATTCAAAGTTTCATGGGCAAATCCATTTTTAAAGTTTATGATATTATAAAAATATTATACCATTGAACTACCCATACATTATACACAAACTTTTATTATAAAACCATGTACATAAACGAAACATTTGATATAGTTACCAAACAAAATTTACTAGACGCGCATACAAGACACTTGCGTGTGACGTCACACGCTAGTAGCCATTTGTATAGAGCGTTTTTGGGCCTGCGTAAAATATGTGCTCTTAAAGTTGTGATATCTCAGGTAATTCAAATGAGAATCAAGTGATTTTTTCAACGATGTTTCTTAAAGGGATCTTTTGATTAAACACATAAAAAAAATCATCAAATACTCAATTCGGTCCGTATGCCGAGACGGTAAGGACCATGGGCCGGAGGGACCTGTGTATCAGGAGTGTTACCTCTGGTGTCAGGCACGCGCGTGGTGAGCGCGAACCGCCGCGGCAGCAGCCTGGGAGGAAGCACGCGCAGGGAGCGGCCGCCGCGCGCGCTGCCGATCAGCGCTAGCAGCTCGTGCCGGTACAGCGATGGGGTCTTGCCTGGACAATTATTATAATAATTAATAAATTAATAATTCCATAAATTGCATTATTCCTCTACCCAAAGATTGTCTGGAAGAGATCGCTATTAGCGATAAGGCCGCCGATATTGTATTTGGAAATTACTATTAGCATATCTGTAATGTGTTGTGCAATAAAGAGTATCTATCTATAATAAATTCAGACAACAAAATCAAAAATGTCTTTATTCAATTTAATTCCTTTACATTTATGAATGTCAAAATTTATAATCTACCGCTTGATTCGAAAGGTCAACACCTCATACACTTGGCGTCTTGGCGTAAAAAAAAATCGCACATCTGCGTAGTTTTCATTCTAACGCTGTCATATCACGACTTCGTATATTAAAAATTAAAACATTTAATTGCAATATTTTTTACGTAAAATGGTTTTTATATTCTCGTCTGTTAATCATGCTTCTTAAACAGTCGTGGAAACTTCCTAATTTTCCCAAAAACACAAAAATTTAAATCAATGTTAAATGTAAATGTTCTATGGAGCTGAAAAACTGATTTACTTTTTAATTTTTTTGGACGAATCAAATAAATTCCATGTATGATGAAAATGCTGGATTAAAAGACGAGCATATAATGTAATGTTACCTCAAAAATATTGTAAAAAATCGGTAAAAAAACTTTTAAGTTAAACGGATTTATATCTTATGTGCACTGAAAACTAGAAAAAATTTTAGTTTTCAAAGATGGAATTGCGCTTGTAACACTTCAGGTGTTAATAACATTTGGTATCTACCCACAAAATTTTAACAATGTATGGAAACTTGACAGTTTAGTCTGCAGAATAAGAAAAATAATGCCAAAAAGGTTGGCAAAACCTGAAAACGTCACTTGAAAATGACATATGTGACATTAACAGATTTGACAGTGACGTATCTGTCATAGATTTTTGGTCTTGAATTCCAGTTTTGAGTATAGGCAGATGATTTTTTTCTGCTACAACCATCTAACCGCTCCTGACTGACCTGACAGCGACATGAGCACGTCTTGATGACGTGCATCCATATCGTCCGCCGCGGGTGGGTGTGTGTATATATGTGTGTGTGTGTATGTGTGTGTGTCTTGGTGTGTGTGTGTGTGTGTGTGTGTGTGTAAGTATAGTGTGTGTGTCTGTGTGAGTGCATGAATGTCTGGGTGTGTGTATGTGTGTGTTTGCGCGCGAGTGTATGTGTGTGTTTGCGCGCGAGTGTGTGTGTGTGAGAGTTTGTGTGAGTGTGTCTGTGTGTGTGTGACGTCATAAGCTGATTTCGATCCTGACCTGACAGCGACATGAGCACGTCCTTGATGACGTGCATCCATATCGTGCGCCGCGGGCACAGCTGGTCCATCGCCGTCTCGTGCAGCTCGTTCAGGTTCAACGTGTAGATACCTTCTTCAGCACCTGAAACATGAAATAGAAATATTCTTCATTGAATTTAAGTCCTTATCGAACATTTATGACGGGGAAACAAATCCGTATAAACGATATTCGTAAAACTATTTCAGATTTGACGAAACACCGCAATGAGTTGTTGTTGTGCAAATTCTAAAACAGTATTTGACTATATTTTTAGAAGTGTCCTTCCAGTTATAGTAACGTGCAGTCAACAGCAAAAATAGATGAACAAAATCAAAATACCTAATACCCACTCACTATTGAACAGAGTTCGCGTCAGAACTGTATTGAATCACTTTGAGGCTATACGGAGTTTGCGTCAGAACTGTATGAATCACTTTGGGGCTA
>JABMDO010000610.1:0-25247 GCA_014851415.1 Cnaphalocrocis medinalis | reverse complement strand
TGAATCACTTTGAGGCTATACGGAGTTTGCGTCAGAACTGTATGAATCACTTTGGGGCTATACGGAGTTTGCAATTAGCGCAAAATTAATGAATGTTACGTCTATTACCTAGAGAGATGTTCAAGTATTGTCTTATAAGCACAGTTACTTGGAATCTAGACTTTGCCCGTAGGCATTTTGTCTTCGTATCACTACTTACTTTAACATGGAAAAAAACATTCTTTTTTTACGAAAAAGGTTGCACACAATACGAGCTTGTTTTTAAATGATAAAAATATTAGGGCAAGCACTTTTCATCTCCGTTGGACTTTTAATACTTTCTCCCCACTATTCTATTCCATTAAGGGAGAAGGCCCAGTATCCGTCAGTTTCTGCACTTGGCTGACTTTGCACTGATGCTGTGATAAAAGTATATAAGATAGTGAAAGCTGTATTGCGTGAAATGGTCAAGAATCTATTTGAGACTTTGTTTAAATATACATTTTAGTTCAAAACAGTTACGAAATATATTAAAACGCCATAAATATGAAAAAAGGGCGATTTGTACCAGTACCCGTCAGGTTTGTCCCATTAACCGTCAAAATGACCCAGTAGTCGTCAAATTTTGATACCAAATTGAACTCTATGACTATGTAGATAAGGTTCATAAAATGTAGAAAAAATATTAAATTTTCGGACTTCTTTCAGATTTTGATCAAATTTTTTATGAAGGAAGGTTCTGGCCGGTATAATTATTTTACATACTTAAATAAAAGTAAATTTGCTACAATTCGAGACCAAGTGAATATTTATACAGTCATAGGTTCTCAATGTACAGTTCTTTAAAAGTACGCAAACTTATTTAAAAAGTTCGAAATTCCACTTATTTTAGAAAATTTCTACTAAAATACGTATTTCACGGCCAATATTTGGTAGTAGAATGTAGTCCTAACAATAAGCTTTAATTTGATACAAAACTGGTATTTCAAAAACGGTAGATATCTAAAAATAGTCCAATGTGGGCTTCAGGACACGGTGACACAAATCAACTGTACTCACTGTTAATCTGGTATTTTAATACTTATTTAGGTCCTAAGAAAAAATAAAAAAACTGAGACTACTGGACCTTTTCCAGCAATGAAATCTTGAGGGAGTTGGCTGACGTTCTCTTCAGGCACAGGGTGGATGAAGCATTCCTACAGTTTGCGGAGTATCCTCGGGAGTGGCTGACGTCCATGAGCTACAGTAGTTGCTGACCATTAGGCGAACCACACGCTTGTTGCTACCGATGCCGGAATACTTAAAGCGGGAAACACGAGACCCAGCTCGATGTTCTACTTACCCAAAGACACTACAATAAAGCAAACTAGCCAACTGCAAGGTCATACACGGGGAGAAAGCATCACACTGGCTGCTTGTCAGGAACCTCTTCTTAGCACTTCATGTTTTGACTAAGGACAAGCGTGTCAAGCAATGCCGATCCCAAATCCGGGGAGCCCGAAGCTGGAAGCCTGGTGAAATCATGTCCCAAAAGTACGTTTTGGCTGTTTGTGGCGACAAGCCGGCAAAGAGGACGCATCGGTCCAAAACTTCTGGGACTGGATTCAAGCATCCATTATTGATTCAGTAAAAGCGGCGCTTGGCATTGTCAAAAAACTGCCGCAAAGTGGAATGACAAAGTCAATCACAGTCCAAAACGGAGATCATCATCATCAGCTCGGAAGTACCCACTGCTGAGTATAGGCTTCCTTTCTTTTTCGCCAAAGTACCCGGTCCTAGGCTGCTCGGATCCAAGTAGAACCTCCTATTTTGGTAATATCATCGACCAATCGTGATGCTGGACAACCAAGATGTCGTTTGCCTATTCTAGGGCCCTATTCGGTCAGGAGCTTCGGTAAGGCAAAATTAAATAGGGCGAAACATTTTTTTTATAAAGCTCTAATAAGAAGTAAAGCTGTAAACATAACTGAAGACATCGACATATCTGTATATGTCGATGTCTTCAGTTATGTTTACAAAAAAAACGTACCACTAAAACACCTACAGCCAGAACCTTACGTGATCACTTGCGACCATTCTATAAAAAACTGCAATCGTCTGGAGGGACAGGAGCTTATTTAGGAGTTGAAGTGTTTTCAGACCGAACCAGATCATGACATCTTACAGTGCCTCTGTGTAGCTGGGTAAAGGAGAGACGGCGTTCTTACATCTATGAACATGCAGCACATAGAGCTGGGACTCACTTCCAAACCAGGAACTAGTGCCACCGATAATACCTAACGAAATAGTAAAATATTTAAGCCTCATGAACAACCAAAAAGCAATCGCGTAGGTGTCAATAGATCCTCGTGGTGTAGGCATCTCCACTCTCCTATACAACTGCACACCACACATACAAGGAAAATCCAAAAGAGGCTGATTATCAATTTACTCCAACCTTCAAAGGTTAGGGATCGGTGCATAAGTGCGGAGACCGTGGCATGAAAGTCATTAACCAAAAGGTCTTGGAGCGGATTGTAGAATGTGTGTCTGGAATAAATTAAGAAATAGGATTGTAGACTTTTGGATTCCGTGCCTGTAAATGGACTAGAAGTGAAGAACTGAAGACTATATTATATACCTAAATACGCAATGTGCACCGACGATATGGTGAAGGTCGCTGTAAATCCTTGGATGCAGGCGGCACAGAACCGATCTGTGTGGAGAACATTGGCCTATGTCTATCAGTGGACGTCTATTGGCTGAAATGATAAAATTGACTACTTTTGCTTGAACTGCAAAAAACATTTGACTGAGTTCTGCGTTCGGTGATCTGGTAGGTATGCATTTAGGTGGCATTATATTTACGTTTTCTGTAACGTGTATTGCATTGCAATCGGATTTGCAACAATTGCAAATCAGATGCTCTAGTTAGACTTTTAACTAGAGAATCGGAATACCGGAAGTAGCAGTCCTGCTATTCTCTTTTTCATCTATCCTCTGTGATCTTAGCGTGTAATTCCCGTCCGTTGCGTCCAAAGCTGTCACTATGGAGGTACGCTTAGACCATGATTCAGGATTTTGGGAGTCTGATAATTACATAGAACCAACTGCCGCCTGTCCTTCACAACCCTTTAAAAGGGGAACCAGACCAACTGATTATGGTTACACATTTCAGAAACTATTCGAAACGTGCAGGTTTCCTTACGATGTTTTCTCTCAGAGCTGAGCAAGAATACGCACAGAACATAGATTTGAAAAATCCAGAGGTGTACACTCGGACTAGAAGGTGCGTTCTGAGCTACCAACCCTCAGTAGTTGGGCAATAAGTCCTTCGCTATCATCGTAGGAGTACACCAAGATTCCGTCTTTAGTTCGTTTTTGTTCAGCTTGATATTAAAAAGCTCATAATGAGCAACCCCCTCGGGTGCACATTTCATCGAATGATGATATGGCGCTGGTGGACTCGGACAAGTGCAGGTTAGTGAGACGATTAAAAGAACGGAAAGAGTCGCCTGAGAACGGTGCTCTGAAACTAAATATAACAAAGACGTAGTATATGGCCATCAACTCTCCGGATCCCACTTATGACCGCATAGGCGAGGTCGGGTGCACATCGATTTAAATGTCTGGGATCATGCTCCACTCGTACGATGACATTAAATGCGACATCAAGGCACGCCTTGCAGTAGACCCACTTCAATCAAAGCCAGTTTGATTGAAGTCCATTATCAGGCCGTTTCTCCTTTACGGCAGTGAGACTTGGCCTGCCAGTACGTACGAGTCAAAAACAGGAGTTGTACAATAATTTTGAAACATACCTACTATAAGCTATACTTTTAAGAAAATGCAAGAAAGAAAATGCAATGAAAGGACCACTTTGTGATGGGCTAATTATTTTATTTGAGTGACTTAAAAAAAGAGCCAAAATCGATGATACCAACTACTTACATTTTAATTTTAACTCTTATTGCTGGGACATTAAGTCTAATTTCTTATATTGACGAATACAGGTTCAATATTTTAAACATGTCCTAGTAACCGGCAGAATAACTTTTTTTAGCAGAAGAATTATAGACTTTATCAGATACTGTAATAAGACCTAAATTCCTTTGATGACGGAATTAGGTTCAGTACTAAAATGTGTCCTAGTTACCGTCAGATCAAAGGGGAAACTGACGGCTATTGGGTCATGTGACGGTTTAAGTGACCCAATAGATGTCACGTGCTAAAAACATTATCTAAATATTAAAAATGAATGATTTTATAGATTATATCGCTAGACAATTTACTAAACTATTAGAAAAAGTAATTACAGTTTTCTTCTGTAAAACAACCACTGCATGGGAGAGGAAGAAATCTAAGATGGTAGACGTCAAATTCAACACCTAAATTGGCAAAAAAATGCAAAAATGAGCTATGCTTACTTTCGAACGCGTATGTTGAAGTCACTTAATGGTTTGAAAAAGATATTTAATATTCTAAATGTGCTAAATATCTTCAAGAATATGTTGCCAATAAAATATAGCGCATCGTATAGTAAAATATCAAAGATATTTGGCTTTTTTTGAAAACTGACGGGTACTGGGACACTGTCGAAATTAGGGCCGTCTCCCTTAATCATGTAAATCAACGAGGGCGCCACATCCAACAAGACAAAGGGTCACCCTTCACTTTTTACTATTTACAAAACAATTGGTCCCATTCTCAATTTCCATATTGCGATTAACATTTCTTTTTTTTCTTTAGCCCCGCGGCATTGTAAAATACCAATCCGAGTTTTATGAATAAGGAAATTGAGATAAGTTGTTGTGCATGTTTGTAGTACTAAAAGTAAATTAATCCTCTTTCCACATTGTGTCACGTTCTTAAAAACTATTTTTTATTTTTATTATTGGGCAAATTAGGTGTCCTTCGAATTTGATTGAAATGCTTGATTTAAAGAAGAGCATTGTAATTTTACTGGCCCCCAATTCTCGTGCTTGTGATATTTATGGAAAACAAATACATAGTGTTAATAGTTTTCTCCTGATATTCTTTATAGAATTGGGGGCTAGGCCTGTTCATGAGACGTTAAAATGCATTTAAACCGTTAACTGTTTTTAATTTGCTTGTTTCAGTTGTGACATTGACAGTGGTCATTAATTTCAATGCTTTAATTATTTATTGTTATTATGTTTTGTTGACCTTAAGCAAACGCATCAACATACAAAACAGTATGCTTTCTCTTTCTTATTAATCAGTCTACCAGAGGATTATGATAATTGAAGAAACTGCAGCGTTAAGCTAAGCTCCATCAATTACCTACACTTTATTAATCTCCCGGGTGCAGTAGTATACATAAAAGAGTTCGGCTTAAGTGTGCGTGCCGCAAGTTTGTGTAGGAGCTGCGCTCATGCAGACCGCGGCTTAGCGCATGCACAGAACTGGGCCATAACTTTACACGCAACATTAACTTGGGACGCAGTCGCGACAAAGGTTACTACACAAACAGTGTGCAGTGCTGGAATGGACATTGAGCTCACACAGGAAGCATTATCTGAAACTAATTGAAACATACATTTTAATTAAGTCGAAAATGAGACCTAACTTTGAGATGTTTTTCTATCCATAAAAAAAAACAGGTTTTTGCTCAATTCAGTCCCTGCCAAATATAATGGAGATAGTGGCTTACTACCTAGTATGAAAATTTGATCTAAGATTGTCAATTTTTCTTTACACATGGAACGCAGCTCAGTCGCCTGCGATACAGTGTACAGTGCTGAGAATGCTGAAGTAGACATTGAGCCTAATCTGGAATAATAAAATCTAATTGAGTCTTTTACTTTTAATGCGAGATCACATTTTAATTATTGTTAAACCAAACATCCAGTCATTTAGACGCTACTTGAACCAAATTAATTTTGATTTAGGTATATCGGTTAAAAAGTCTAAATTGAGAAAGAAAAATAATAATTGGATGGGTCCGAAACGTGAAGTTAAAATGCTAAAAATATTGAGAAGTGGATTTACATTTGATACGTTTAACTGCAAAGTAATGAGGTCTGATGAATACCAAAATGTTGGCATTTAGTGCCAATACTTTAGTATTCAATACTAATTCTATATAATAAATCTATTATTTTATTGGATTTATAGATATAATGCCAGTCACCACCGGAGCCACAAGCGGCACTGGGTATTGACGCACCACGGCCCCGGGGAAATCTGTCTAGGATACCAGTAGAAAGTTAATCAGTTAAAAAATTGGAAAAACAAACGACTTGTTTGTCACGTCGCTTCTATAGGTAAGTATTATTTGGATGGCTTACTGGACGAGATATATAAACTAATTGTTGTAGTTTAATATAATATTTATTTTAATAATAATCACTTTACATTGTTACATGTCTATAGGATGTGCCGGTCATTGTTCAAGTCTAACTCACTCTAGTGTTGCCAGCTAACCACAGATTATATAAAACCCACAGATACAACATGCCCCTTTTTTGGAAAGTGGCTGGCAATACTATTTTAACTTTATTCTGACATTAGTGACATTGACATTTTGACATTGTTTATAAAGATACATTGACATTGACATTATTCATAACCTATAATTATTATTTACACAGTCATAACATTCATATTAAATTAAATTATTAGTCATCATTCATAATATATTTACAATTTTAAAAACTTACATATAGGGTCATTGTTATAAATTAAATCTATCAGGCATATTAATTTTCCTACCTCGTCTAGTATATTTAGCCTCTGGACATGGAGCGCTAAATGAAATATCTTGCATTTCAGGTAATATATTTGAATTTTGATCACTTAATTCTGGAAGGAACTCATCTTCAGATACATTTTCCATTTCTATGAATTCAGGCGACAATACATTACTATGATTTTCCAATTCTGACTCGGTTTGAACATTATCATTTATAGGACTATTTTCTAATGATTGAAATACTTCTGGCTCTGACTGATTTTGTACTATGAATTGAAGTTTGACTTGGAGACTTATCATTAGCATTTCCTTTTGTTACATAATAACTTAAAGTACTATACTGTTCATCATCACTACTAGAATAATCATCCTTTTCTAAAAATGAATTGTTAGTTTTTGTTGACATGCAATTTGACTGATATTTATGTGAATAATTCTGACTATACCTATTATTATAATGGTTATTTGTAAGACTTGATCTCTTTTTATTATTGACTTGATTATACCTTGACCTGTTAGTATTACAATTCAAAATATGTTGAGAGGTTCTCCTATAAATTACATTATTCTGATCTTTGACAAGATATGACCTTGGTAAATTAGTTTTACTCATAATAATACCTTTTGTCCATATTATATCTTTGGGATTCTTCTTAAATAAAATACTTTGACCTTCTTCGAAGACTTGACTGGGCTTACAATTTCGATTGTAGTATAAACTTGTCTTTAATTGTTTACTGACTTTGTTATCTATGTATTCAGAGAATCGAACAACTTTAGGTTTAAGATTTTTAGTATTAGTCGGTATTTTAGTCCTTAGCTTTCTTGACATGAGTAATTCGGCTGGTGACTTATTACCATCAGTTTTAGACGTAGTTCTGTAATGCAATAATCCAGTAAAATAATCTGAACCTGATTCTTCACATTTTCTAAAAATGTTTTTTATTATTTTTACAGATACTTCTGCCAAACCATTGGATCTAGGAAAATGAGGACTAGAAGTAATATGTTCTACATCCCATTCCTTGAGAAAATTTTTGAAATCTTTTGAGTTAAATGGGGGACCACCATCACTAACTAATTGTACAGGAATACCATGACGTGCAAAAATTGATTTTAGTTGAAATATCACAGAATTACTAGTAGAATTATTATTTAAGTATGCAAGTTCTATGTAATTCGAATAAAAATCTACTACTACTAAATATTTCTTATTTTTATAATCAAATAAATCAGTAGCTACTTTTTGCCATGGAAGATTAGGCTGTTCATGAAATAAAATAGATTCTTTTGTTTTATTTGGTCTATACATCATACAAGATTCACATTTACTTACATGAGTCTCAATATCCTGATTAATATTTGGCCAATAAACTAATCCTCGAGCAAGGTTTTTTGTTTTTTCGATACCCATATGACTCTCATGTAACTCTGAAAGAATACTAGGTCTTAATGATTTTGGAATAATGACAGAATTATTTTTGAATAAAATATTATTTACTACATGAATTTCATCTCTAATATTCCAATAAGGTAAAACAATAGGATCACAATGTTGTCTAGACTTAGGCCATCCTTCTTTAAAATATTCAATGATCTTTTTTAAATGAAATATCCGATAGAGAATGAGATATAATTTTTTCTAATTTTTCCTTAGATATAGAAAGATTTGAAGTTAATAAATTTACTTGACATTCAATATTTGAATACAAGTTCATTAAAATCAGTTTCATCTATCTCTGTTTTATTTATTGGTGCACGAGATAGTGTGTCAGAGACATACATTTCTGAGCCTTTTACATAAGAAACTATAAGATCATATGATTGAATTGCTATCATCATTCTTTGTAATCTAGCAGGAACATCTGAGAGTGATTTTTTAAATAATGTGACAAGTGGTTGATGATCAGTTTCTACTTGTATTGTCTTTCCATAAATGTATTGATGAAATTTTTTACAACCAAAAACTATGGCAAATAATTCTTTTTCTATTTGTGCATAGTGTTCTTGTGACTTATTCAATGATTTAGGAAGCGTAAGCTATAGGGTGTTTTTCATGAAATATTACTGCACCTACTGCATTCTTTGAAGCATCTACAGACATTCTTACTGGCTTTTTGACATCATAATGAATTAAAGTTGGAGACTGACATATTAATGATTTTAATTTATTAAATTGTTGGTCATGGTTCTCAGTCCATTGCCAAACATTTTTCTTTTTTAATAAATCTCTTAAAATTGAGGTTTCTTCAGATAAATTAGGAATGTATGAACCTAAATAATTTACCATACCTAGGAATCGTTGTAGCTCCTTTATATCTTTAGGTTTAGGCATTTCAATGATCGCTTCAATCTTGGATTTGTCTGGGGAAATACCATGTCTATCAAAAATATGACCTACATATGAAATTTGTGGTAAACTAAACTGACATTTAGATTTATTAAATTTAAGATTTACCTCCTGAGCTTTTTTAAATAATCTTTCAAGATTTTCATCATGAATTTTTTGAGTAGATCCATATACTAAAATATCATCCACAAATAAAATAACTCCTGGCAAGTCCTGAAATATATCATTCATTACTCTGTGAAATATTTCTCCACTTGAATTTATACCATATGGAAGTCTTAAAAATTTATATCTACCAAATTGTGTATTGAATGTAGTGAGTTTACTGCTATTCATTATCAAGTTTTAACATCCAGTATCCTGAGTTTGCATCTAATTTTGAAAATACTGAAGCTCCTGAAACTTTTGATCTTAAATCATCAAATGTAGGATAAGGATATAATGGTCTTTTAATAGCTTTATTGAGATTTCTAGGATCTAAACATAAACGAAGGGTTTATTAGGTTTTTCAACTGGAACAAAAGAATTTACCCATTCAGTTGGTTCGTTAATTTTTTCTATAACCTTTAGTTTCTCCATTCTATCTAATTCTTCCTTTAATTTGTCATGAAGCGCATATGGTATTCTCCTAACTGGACATATCTTAGGTTTAATAGATTCATCTACTTCTAAATGAACTTCTGTAGGTAAACATCCTAATCCTTCGAAGGTGTTAGAGTATTTGTTAATAATATGTTGTACTGACCTTGGTTTGTTGTTATTATCAATATTAGCGATTGATGTTTCATGCTCATGCAATCCATTAGTAAGTTGGAACAGTCGTTTCACTATACCAAGTTTCTCCGAAGTCCTCCATCCAATTATAGTTTTACATTTATCTTTTACAACTATAAAATAAATATAAGCATTAGTTTGATTTTCCAATTGACAATACAATTTAACACTGCCTATGTTTTCAATTAATTGACCAGAAAAAGTAAAAATTCTATTATTCGTTTTGCGAATAGGAATGTTGATATTTCTATTTTGTTTTATTTTATACAAAGTACTTTCAGAAATCACATTAACATCTGCACCAGTATCTATTTGACATGGAATACAATAATCAAAAATATAAATATTCATAGACCAATTATTCAAGTTTTTAGACTCAATAGAATTAATGATAAAATCATTATTGATACATCTCACCGCAGAGTTCACCGGAAGTCTTTTGTTGGTGTTGCTTCTACACATTTTCGCAAAATGGTTAGGTTTTTTGCAATGAATACAAATTTTTCCTAATGCTGGGCACTTGTGTCTATGTATTTGACCACATTTTCCACAATTTTTCATATTTTGACCTGAAAAATGATTCCTGGAAAAAGAATTGTTCGAAGAATAATTCTTGTTTCTTGTAGTCGACGAATTTCTACTAATTGATCTTGGTCTCTCTTGATGTGATGATCTAATCAATGGTCTTCTTGGTCTTGACATTTTTTCATGGTTAATTGAATTATTTCCTTGAAATCCTGATGAATATTTTTTTCTTTGTCAGTCGCAGGTAGTTGTGAAGATCTTTCTTGAGATAATTCTAAATTCTTCGAAAATTGAATTGCTTCATTAATGTCATTGAAATTTTCCTGTAATAATCTTTCCTTGATGTATTTATTTCTAATGCCAATCACAAACATATCTTTCACCAATGATTCTTTAGGGAAGATAGATCACAACTTTTTGATAAATTGTTTAGGGTAGTGCAATATTCATCTAATGATTCGTCATCTTTTTGATATCTAGTGAAGAATTTGTATCTTTCCACAGTCGTATTTTTGCAGGGATTAAATTTCTCATCAAATTTCTTTATTACATCATCTAATTTCACTATAGTTCTGTCCAGTCCAAATGAATTGAATATGTCGATACCATCCTCTCCAATAGAATTTAAAAATAAGGCTACTTTTTTCTTCTCCGTTAGGTCGTCAAAATCATGAGCGTCATAATATATTAGGAATTTCTCTTTCCATCTCGTCCAGTTATCATAATTATTGATATTTTGTCCATTTTTGCCACTTCCGTTTGAAATATTCAACGGTTTTATTGTATTTGATAAAAGAAATTTCTGTACCTTGTCAGTCATTGTAGTCGTGTGTCCTTTCTTGCTTTTCTTTCAGCACCACGATGACACCATATTTGGATGGCTTACTGGACGAGATATATAAACTAATTGTTGTAGTTTAATATAATATTTATTTTAATAATAATCACTTTACATTGTTACATGTCTATAGGATGTGCCGGTCATTGTTCAAGTCTAACTCACTCTAGTGTTGCCAGCTAACCACAGATTATATAAAACCCACAGATACAACAAGTATAAGGAAATAATAAGGAAAGCAATTCTGACTTTGACGTAATCATGTTTTTTTTTTGTAAAAACTTTATAGAGTTTTTGCACTACGATGATTCCTGCACTGAAATGAAATTTCTGATACATTAAACGGATCCTGCCGTTTATCTTGTTCGATATTTAGATGAAAAAATTCAGTGAAGTGTTTATTACTTAAAACTTCTATAAAAATTACCTTAGGTTTTTGGAAACACACAAAAAGAATACGAGTAGGTACTCTAGAGAAAGGATTTGTAAAAATATTGATTTGAAAATGTGTAGGAATTAAATAATAGGTTAGTCATAAATAGTACGTACATATGTACGTACATACATTATTTAATTTATTATATAACAAAATTGTTCAAAAATTTAAATTTGTTGAATGGCACTTCTATTTAGTATATGTTAATGTGGTATGCGCACATGAACTCCGAAAAACTGTTTAGTGACTTTAGAGATAATCTCACAAATTGCTTCTTCGTACATATCTAGCATAGCAATGTATCCACAAATATTTTTCCATTCGAATTAAACATTCCTTAAGATAAATTACCGTCTAATCGTAATTAACTTCCACATATGGTGAGACACAGCCGTATTTATATCAAAATCCAAATTAATCTCGCATACATATGTATAAAGCTTTAATTAGATTTGTATGTAAGTTCATTAAAGGCAGGTATGAGAGCGATCGCGTCTTTGCAGTTAATGTTGTCTTAATTTATTCAGAAGCGGGAACGGAATCCCGCCCGACCTTAACAAGATACATTAAGAAAATTAACGCTTGACTCAGTTCTCTTTTGAGACGAAATTCCTTGATTGGCCTGCTTACGTAACAGAAATTTAATTATCACGCGTGATGGTAAATAATGGTGTAACGTATCGGGGATTAGCAAAGATTTAAATCGGGTAATTTCTGGAGAGTAGCGAGTGTAACGAAACAGTGGGAATCCGACGGGCTATCGTTTAAACTAAGTGCCTATAATTCGCAAGAGTTTACCCCGGCCGCCCGCGGGAATCGCGCTCCGATGCTCTGAAATATTCTGACTCACACATTCCCAACATGACTTTATGCTGAACTCACACTACTATTTAGTGAGTGAGTAATCAAAAGTTCGTAGGGGAGTAAGGGGAGAACGGAACTAAGATCTACTCCGGCCCTATTGTCAACCTCACCTGCACGCGTCGGCGTTCGTTTCGTCACGAATAGTCGGCGGCTGGCGTCCTCTGATCGCCGTGGTGCTCCCTGCTGGATAACAGACGAGGCTCTGGCGACCGAACAGTGGCGGTATAACCATACACCCATCCGGGCAACCGGCTGGAAGAGGTTTCAGTGACCTTGGATCTAAATCACCCCAAAAATATCTGGTGCAGAAGGCAACGGGAAACCACTGCACTATATTCCCATGAAAGTCGTTATGAAAGTACAGCCAAAGATATCGAGATGGCCTTGCGATCCGCTTAGCAACCGGCGCCGTACTGCGTCCGGGGCAGACGGTGGGAAATTGGCTACCGGCCATGTAGTGCAGGAAACCAGGCAACGCATGGAAACTGTTGCTACTGGAATGTCCGTCAAGATGCGGCAAGCCCAGAAGATAGGTACGTGGAATGTACGCGGCTTGCTGCAACCGGGGAAGCTTAAGATCTTAGAGACTGAGATAACCCGATGTCAGCTAAATATCTGTGGCCTCAGTGAAACCCATTGGAAAGGCAATGGCCACTTTCTCACAGAAACACACGCCATTTACTTCTCCGGCAATGACAGTAGCAGTAGAAATGGAGTTGCCTTCATTCTACCAAAAGATATGAGGAACTGTGTGATGGGATATGAGACTGTCAGCGATCGAGTGATGAGCATCAAACTCAAGGCGACGCCCGTAAACATCAATATTATACAGGTTTATGCCCCCACTAGCACCGCAAGTGATTCTGATTGGGAGAGCTTCTATTCGGAACTAGATGTCGCTATCTCAGAGGTACCTAATCGAGAAATCCTCCTAGTTCTGGGTGATTTTAATGCAAAGATCGGCACAAACTCTCACCAGCTATGTCGGAACGTAGGAAAATTTGGACTGGGCCAGCGTAATAATAGAGGTGAACGTCTAATACAGTTCGCAGCTGATAACAACCTGGTGATATCAAACAGCTTCTTTCAAAACCACCCCCGGCGACTTTATACTTGGATATCACCAGATGGGAGTTATCGTAACCAAATTGACTACATTCTGATTGGATCACGGTGGAGGACTTCAATCAGAAGTACTCACACTCTGCCTGGAGCCGATTGCGGGTCGGATCATCAACTGCTAATCGCTAAAATGCAATTAAAATTGAGAGCTGCCAGAAAGCCCGAAAAAGGCAGAAGACTCGAAGTCAAGGATAGCTCAAAATTTATTGCTGCACTCGAGAAAAACTGGAACCAGTGGGCGGTTGCAGATCTAGATACTGAGACCCCAGATCAGTTGGTGGGACCGAGCAAAATGCTTGATAGAAGACGCAGTCAAAAAGTCTGAACCACCTATAGTTACACGTAAACAACAACACTGGATGAGCGACTCTACTCTGGCACTTGTTGAGGAAAGGAGGAGAAGGAAAACTCTAGGAGCTGATGTAAGAACATTAAACGAGCTGTCTGGTCGAATCCAAGCAGCCTGTAGGCGGGATCGCAACAACAGTCTTCAGAATATATGCGCAGAAATTGAAACTCATGCGAACAAACATGAACCCAGAGACCTCCATCAGAAAATTCGCTCCATTACAAAAACTCTCACCTCCAAAACATGGGCTATCGAGAACTCTCTTGGCGAAACAGTAACTGAAATAGACGCCATTTCAGAAACGTGGAAGGAATATTGTCAATCGCTTTTTCGAGACCCACAATCACAATGCTTTGCTTCCACGGAGCCCACGAATGAAGAAATAGAGCCATACATTCTAAAAGAAGAAATTCACTCTGCTATAAAACACCTAAAGAATGGGAAAGCCACAGGTAGGGACGCTATTCCAATAGAAACTATTAAAGCCTTGGGTGAGCATGGCGTTCGGATGTTTCAAATCCTGTGTAACAAAATATGGCAGACAGGCATATGGCCGAAAGAGTGGGCTCACACAGTCTTCATACCGCTACATAAGAAGGGCTCCACGAAGACATGTAGTAACTACCGACTCATCGCACTTATATCCCATGCTAGTAAGATCCTGCTGCATGTCTTGAATGAGCGTCTCAAAAGTTACTTATCCAAGGAGATTGCACCTGAGCAAGCGGGTTTCGTGAAGGGTAAGGGTACCCGTGAGCAGATCCTAACTGTGCGTCAAATTATTGAGAAAGCCAGAGAATTTAACAAGCCTACATACATTTGCTTTGTTGATTTCTCGAAGGCATTTGACCTCCGTAAAATGGCCAGTACTTTGGAAAACTTTGTTAGAAATGGGTACGCCGACACACCTTGTGCACCTGTTGAGACGTCTCTATGAGGATGGAAACAGCGTCTGTTAGAGCAGATGACGTGATGTCGAGTCATTTCCACCCCAGTGCGGGGGTCCGTCAAGGATGCATAATTTCTCCCCTTCTATTTAACATCTATACGGAACTCATAATGAGAATTGCACTTGAAGACTGGACCGACGGAATCGCAATCGGAGGTTTAAAGATCTCAAATCTTCGTTATGCGGATGACACGACGTTGTTTGCAACCAGTAGTCGCCACATGGAAGAATTGCTGAGCAAGATGGAAAGTGTTAGCCTCGGATTCGGATTAAGAATTAACCGCAGTAAGACCAAAGTGATGATTGTGGACCGTATCAATAACAACTCGCCGGAAGTCACTACAATTGCGAACTGTGACGTGGTTCAGTCGTACATTTACTTGGGAGCGTTAATCACCAACGAAGGCGGATGCGCAGAAGAAATAAAACGGCGAATGGCGATTACAAGGTCTGCCATGGACAAGCTTAAGAAAATATGGAGAAACCGAAACATCACCAAAGCCACAAAAACCCGGCTCGTCAGGGCGCTAGTGTTTCCCATATTTCTATATGCTGCGGAGACATGGACCTTGAGGGAAAGCGAGAAGAAGAAGGTAGATGCCCTTGAAATGTGGTGTTGGAGAAGGATGCTTGGAGTATCTTGGACTGACTTCAGAACTAACGCCTCTATACTCCAGGAACTAGGCATCACGCAGCGTTTATCTTCTATAGTTCAAGCTCGCATACTTACTTTCTTTGGGCATGTTTCGAGGAGAGATGGAACATCCATAGAGCGCCTAGTCGTACAGGGAAAAGTTGAAGGCACCCGAGCCCGTGGACGATCACCATTGCGATGGACGGACCAAATCAGGACAGCCGTGGATGATCCCCTACATGTGTGCACTAGGAAAGCAGAAATAAGGGAAGAGTGGCGGCGCATTGTTCGGCGGGTCACTGCAACCGACGTGACGACCACGACCACTCTGTCAAGAGTGTAACGACTAAGAAGAATCAAAAGTTCTCAACTTCCAGCTTTATCAGTGTTTCGTATTTTCAATCAATCAAATTGAACTCGAATGTTTAAAAGTGACATTGCTAAGCAGTAGTGAGTAATAAGGGAGTGTGTTTTGCAGCACCACGGATTTTCCAAAGCTATCTTACCACGACGGCAAGGGAAAACTTCTTTGAGAAACCTACACGATAGTTTTTAAACTGTGGAAATCCATATTTCTTCTTGAGACACATGATATGTATGACTCAAAATGTAAAACCACGATCACATGATCTGGTTCCGAAGACGAATGGTTGCGAAGGTTAAAGGACAGTCGCGAGACTTACCTGGGCTCCAAAGTTACGGCTTTGACTCAACCAGGAATGACGTGGCTGGGATTTGTAATGATTAGGTAATATTGTTGATAAGGCAATGAAATTAAACTCTTGGCTATAATCTGTAATGCCTTGGAAGCATTGTTAACTACGTACATATCAGTATTTTGAACTTAGCAAATAGTTTTATTGACAACTAAACATGAAACAAGTACATGACCTGTTATTCCCAAGTTTCGACAACATCAGGGACAAAGGAAGGTGGAATCCACTTGGCAAGTTTTACGAGTCACTAACCGTAACTGTGTAGTGTAGTGAACTGTATCATTGAAACTTAAACAGCGAAACATTGGCAATGTTTAAAGTCTCTTCTTTAATGATGGATGTAATAGATTTTCTACCTTAGAATTTTATTGGTAGTTAGACTAAAATCAAAATGTGAAACTATGATAAAATTTGAAAAGCAACAATAATTCGATTAGTATCGTAAACTCTTACGAAACTTACTAATTGATTGTTAATATGACTTCTGAACTGAAACTTACCAACCGACCAAATGAAAGGGAATGTGATATAGGTACTCGTATTTAGGATCAGCTAGGTAAACACAAAAAACTAAGTATACACGTGATCATGTAATATTGATAGTTATTGTAAGTCTCAGATTAGATATAGATTTATAACACACCATTTAGCTCCACATACATAGGTATTAGTGTCATCATCATGCCTTCTACGTGTCATTTATTAAAATGAGTGGAAATCAAACACAACTTAAGTACTAACTTTGACAGTTGAGCCATACTACAAATGTCAAAATTTGTGCTTAAGTTGTGCTTAACTTCAAATTCTCAATTCAGAAACCGGCCGTTGACGGCGACCGGTGACGCTAAAAACTGAATCCACTCAACGTTAGGGTAGCTACATAATACACATAGGTAAGCATCGATGTAGACTACGTTAGGGTTAGTACACATGTGTAGGTGATGCAGGGCAAGGGCGGCGTCGGCCGGTTTTATTGGCGTCACTAATGAGTTGCTAATTCAATTTCACGGGCGCAGGGAGCGCGGGCTCGCACCGCAGCCGCAGCGAGCCAGCCCTGCGGCACAATACATTCAGTACCGGCCATCTCCATTGTAGGATACGTGAGCCTCACGGGTGAGGATTTTTAAATGTATATTTTATGAATTGTGGTGCCAAGTGGAGTGGTCAATTTTGACTTGTTAGAATAACATTGAATATTATTTTTATATTCTCTATATTTCTGTTTTATCTTGTAGTGAAATGAATAGACACTATATCCACTTAAATACAGATAAACCACCAAACTTTATTTAAGTTAAGGACTCTAACTAAAGAAAAATAAATCAATAAATCACACTGATAATAAGCACCTAGTTGCTTATTTTAATTGATGTCTTGAAGTAGCAATCTACAACAGACATTGTGATGTTCTAAATAAGCTGAAATAAATAATCCTAGTACCTATAAGGATTACTGTTCCAGTAATTTAATCAAAATAGATTTTTCTGAACTGTCACATTCTAGTATAAGTATAGGTACTGCAAATAGGTATGCATGTACATAACATTGGATGTAACTATAGTAATATTTATGAGTTGTAAAAAAACCACTAAACACGCTGATAATAAACAAGCAAACAGCCATAACCGTAACCGGTGACTACGCTGTACTCGTAACGCTTCCGTAGCGGAACAATGCTACGTGCTACGAGCCTCATCAATATGCAAGCATCGGTGACTACGAACGCAAGGCATCTTCCCAACTTTATTTTCTTGTTACAGGCACTCATTGTAGCAAATTGGCTGCAGGTGGGTAAAGGACGCAAATACCTCCCCAACTATATTATTCATAGCCCTCTGCACTAATACGCTTAGTCAAACACCGCTGCCATATATCTGATCGCTTCCATTAACTTAATGTAGCACATAAAACCTTTGTGTCTTCAGTTTATGACGATGCGGTCGCCGCTCGCTCCAAAGAAACTTCCCCAGGGCCAACAAATGAAGGAAAAACTTTGATTCCCCCAAACGTACCCAATCTTTGTTCCGAAAAATAACATTGCTTTTTGTCTAATCAAATTATGACAAAGCTTTGTTCGGAAACTTGGAGATAGTTACTAGATTTGTTGTTATACGTCATGTGTACGTAATATGGAGTGGCACGCAATGTAAAGTCAATGTAGCGACTTAACTGGCAGCTTCTCTACAACAAAGTTACGTATCCTGGAAGAAATAACACACTTTGAAGTTAGTGAATTCAATCGCTGGAAGACGCGAAGTTTGTGCGATTGTTTTCTTTCTAAAAGTGTAGCGCTTGTTCGGATTCACCGGGTCGAGGCAGGCGAGGCGAGGCAGGTGAGGCGAGGCAGGTGAGGCAGGGCAGGTGAGGCAGGCGAGGCAGGCAAGGTAGGCGAGGCGGCGAGTGGCCCGTGTAACGGTGTTCTTTCTACCTTGATTAGATTTAAAGGAGAACGCGACCGTTGCATACATTTGTGGGCCGAATGTTATACAAATCAAAGATGCCTTAATTTAAAGGATTCATAATAACAATTCACCACAAAAATTTTGAGAAGATTAGGCAATCCAGGAATCGAGATATTTGAATTAATAGTAAAAGTGAGGTTATGTAACCTGTAATAAAACGGCTATTTGCAATGGTGTCTGCACAATGTTTTTAATCGCTTTGAGACTAATTATGCAAGTAGGTAGAGGGCCGTTAGACTTATTTACTATTTTGGTACCTACTCTGTACATTCCATAGGTATATGTCACACAATAAGAACCCAAAATAAGCGAATAATTATCATCTCATGCACATTTTTGGGCTCTGTCTTGCGTCCCTCAGTTTTTTTCAAATCGCAAAAGGTTTCAGTAAATTAATTAAAAATAAACATACTTGCATTACATGCTTATATATATACCTCATCCAAGCGTGTATCCCGGTTGCCGCCATTAGGTATGGAGACCCAAAGTACGCTTCAACTATGATCCTGATTTGACGAGCCTGGTTAATTGCAATGGGAAGATTGTTATCTGACCTGACTCGGACCATAGTCAGGACCAACTGCTTTACGTGTCTTTCCAAACACGGAATCATCGTTCTTATCGGGCAATCAAGTAATTCAAGCCTGCAATGTCCTAACCAAACTAGGAAAATCTTACAAACTGAGTGTTCCCCGCAGGAATCGAACCCACGACCTCCTGGTTTAGAGCGCAGCGCTCTAACCACTACACTACGGAGGCAGATACATGCTTACATTTATCAAGTCTATACCCCCTGCGAGGCAGACAAAGCCTAAGGTTATAAAACCATTAGAAATAAATCAAAGAGAAAAGAAAGCAAAATAAAACACTATTATAAGATTACATATAACTTTAATTATTTTACTCTTCTATAATTAAAATAATGTCGTCTAAAACTGTGCAGGGGGTAATATATTTACTTGGTATCTTGCCCAACTTAAATACCAAATAATGGACATAATATGGGCGCAGCAGCCTACTGTTCTTCTACCTACACAAACACTAGAATGCCCGACTTGGTTTTTGTGTTTCTATTAGTTGTCTCCCACTTATTACATCCTGGGCCATATTCCAACATGCATGGCAAACATAGTCCTGATTGGTTACCTGCAATATGGTCAGTTAATAATTTATGTTTAAACAATACATATTGATTAGGTACAGAGCAATAAACTATTTGATTTGATTTGATTTAGTTAAAATCGTTAGGTACTCTCTGATTGAGGGGCACGCCACTGATTGATCACCAATAAAACCGCCTTACTATCCAAAACCCTTCTACCAATTGTATTGCAACGGTTAGTTGCAATGTTGCAATTTACACAGCGATCCATATCATCAAAATCCAAATCGTAAAGCGTTATTTGTTAGTCCAAAATACAAAGCCAGGTAATTCACATTTGCAACATCGATCAGATAGTCCGTATTATAGCCAAAGTCGTGAGAAAATCCATAAAAACATAAAATGCATAAGAGCTCCAAACGAAAGAAAATGAAATTCTCAATATTTTTCTTGACAAACGTTTTATTGACATTTGTCAATTCAATTTTTCTTTTTAAAAAGAAAAATACATCACCTCATACTTCATCTCGAAAGAGTTCTAATTAATCCGAGGTTTCATAGATTAGGTACAATATCGATTATCAATTTCTTACACGATTTTCTTGCGATTTTCATACATTTTAACGATTATTGTGTTGTCATCAAATTCATTTTTTATCGATAATTTGTTTTATACGATGTTTTTAAGTTTTCTAATATTCTGGATTGTAAAATGGTCTAGTATTTTGTGAGTTTCTTTACAAAAATATAACCGATTTTTGAGGATGCTTTTCATCTTGATAACTTTGGGCCCAGAGATCCCCTCCTCCTTTGAACAAGTCTTGGGACTTGTTTAGAATAGAAATTCTGTCAAAGCCTATTATTTAAAACAACAGCTAGTTTTAACCCGCGACTTCGTCTGCGTGGAATAGTATCTTTGGGTTGCATTTTTAATTGTTTAACCCCATTAATTGTTAGGGGCATTTGTATTGTATACAATGAACTGCATGTATGCAACGTGAAAATATAAAAAAACTATTACTAATGCATTGTTAGGATAGTCATAACTTTGGGTAGGTATTGTTAAATATGGGTAGGCCAATAACAGCTTACGTGTGAAGTACAGTTAATATTATATAAAATTAAGAAATAAGTAAAGATATTGGTAAGCTAAGTTAGATGCATGTAAAATTTATAACGTCATCTGCTAAATGTATATAGCCACTTTAATTAACTTTAATTTTGGTGAGTCCTTTTAGTAATGTAAAAGACTTTCCTAACTTGCTACACTAATCCCAAAAAAAGCCAAGGTAGAGCTGAAACAAAGTTGCTAAAGCAACATTTTGGTTCAAGGAGAAAGGTTGAAAGTCATTTAAGAAACGCAATAGTAAGACTAAAATAACGCAGGTGAAAGGTTCGTAATCCCATTCTCCAAGTAAAACAATACTAAGACTTACCTACCTAATTCCATTATCTAAGGAATGTTGAATGAAAGCGCTAGGTACCTACCTATAGCAAAGTTCCAAACTGGAACGGAATATTTTGAAATGCACGTCCACTTTACACATTGTAACAAATTGGCAATAGATTTGCGTTTTCCTATAGCTGGATCTCGACTTTAAGTGTCGACTCACTAGTATCCGCCTATAAAAGTTTTATAGTTATTGCTGTCAGTTTGTAATGCATACGAGATTCAGTCAGATGCAAAATAGCTAAGCAAACAATTGTATGAGCGAGTGCCATGTTTCAGTGCCAAGAAATAATCTCTTACGTGACATTAACATACATCATGTACAGAACAGCTGCCAAAACTGTCTGCCAGGGTCGCTCGCGCTACTTACCAACTAAAACAATATTACTTAGCCGAGTTATCCCGGCGCATTGCTGAACTTTCCACGTAATTTATTTGTGGTGAGTTCTGCATGAATATGTAGGACTGTCTTCACGGAACTGCATAAGAAAGTCTGACCTCGTCAGATTTATTTGAGGAACTGATAATCTTTTTTTTCCATTTAAGTTAATCGTAGTACAACTCGTGTTTACTAAGAAAGGACTAAGACACTATGTTCACATGTTTAGCTTTTTTGCTAAGGTCCATGACTTTATAAATAAAACGTTTTGGAAAATAAAAAGGGCTCTTAAAGCTATTAAAACTGTATATTACCGCCGTAAACACTTTTAAAGCCTAGTGTCCATAAAGCGATTAGCGAGTGTAACAAGAGATTGCTAACACTCGCACACGCACACTGCAACCACGACACGCATTCCTTGCGTAGGTAATATTATCTGCAATAGTATTAGTAAAAGAAAAGTATTAGCCTCTACCTATACTGTCCCACTGCAGGGCAAAGGCCTCCATCATAGAAACCAAGTCATCGCTACTATGATGGGATTAGGCTTAGTAACCATGCTCGCCTAATGCGGGTTGGTAATCACAATATACCTACTAGTATTCGAAAAATTCAAAACATACTATCATTTCGACCTGGGATTTGAACCCAGGACCCTGATATCACGACCCGGTACTTACCACTAGACCAACGTTCCTTACGCCTAATGTAAGAAGAAAGGCTTGAGGTAAAAAACACTTATTAAAAACTCTGTGTAGGTCAGTTAGGACTCTCCCCTCGGGACCGAAAGCGAAACGTCAAGGCAGGCAAGATAATTATATCCATGGTGGTATTCTAGTCATACGCGTCATAATCGAACTTGTTTTAAGCTAACTAACAGACGTATACACAAGCGAATTATCTACCTTCTGTACGGCAAACCAATGCATTCAACAACGATAAGTACCTAAGTATTATAAGCGATAACAATGCGGCTTCTAACTCAAATTACGCGGTAATTATCTAAAATAAAAAATAATAACTATCTAGATACGTAACGTTGGTCCGATGATATTGTAAGGGTGGTGGGGAAACAGTGGATGAGGCTGGCTGGTGACTGTAGGGAGTGGCGTAATAAAGAAGGGGCCTATGCTCAGCAGTGGGTGGATGTGGGCTGACATGATGATGATGATGAGATACGTACAGACATCAAAGTTTACAAAACTACCAAAATTCAATCGATCTTACTGTCATACACATAAGGTTGAATATCAATTGAGGAAATTTGACAGGAAACTGATGTGTGGCTGACTGTACATCACGCCAATTACTGTGCAGAGTGAAAACTATATTGACAGCGCTGAAAATCAGCGCCTAATTTGAGTACCTACACGTTACTCAATGTAGAACAAATTAAGAACGAGTTTATGTGAAACGATGACGATCCTTAACTGATACTCGTACTGTCGATCAACCGATAAATCAGTGCTTATGTCGCAGTCATCTGGTTGAAACAGCTATTTGATTTTGTTTGTGATGACTAGGCCGAACATTGAATGAACATGCCTCACTCAACGTCCAACAAATTAGCGGATTGTAACATAGCTCTTTGAACATAGCGGACGTAAAATCAGTCAGGTGATTGTAATTTAGTTCATTTCTTTTCCACTGCGGCGTTGGTGCTCATCAAAACAATGATGGCGTCAAATAGCCGGTTGGTACAGATCGAATAAAATAGCAGTGTTGATATTTTATTCGCGAGAAAAATCTTATTAATGTGTGTTATTATGTCATGTCATATTTTTTTAATCTAAAGTTAGTTGTCTTTTAAGTTTTGAACTTATCAAACATTACAAAGATAGCTATATCCCATTCATCGACTATGCTAAATGACGTTCAGTCAAGAAGTTGAACGTTTTAAACAACTTGACGAGTTGTCCTTTAGTCATTCAATTAAACGTCGCCATTCAATGAACGCGCTAGTCATCCAATCAAATAGCTGACTATACCAGATGACTGCGACACCTACAACAAGCGAATTACCGCGGCACACTCAGCCGCGGCCGCTATTCGCATGCATTAACGGCGATATTATACCCGCCACATCGACACGAGATTACCACCGTAAGCTCTAATTGGCCCAATTCGGGCACTGATCGCACAACTGAAATAGAGATTTGCGCGCCACTAATCTACATTGATACCACACAATCCTATTGCATGCCTATACTGATTGACCGCAATGGCTTTTGAATTCCTGAATCTAGTTTCTGAATTGTTCTGAAAAACTTAGGCAAGCTTCCTATTTAGGTCAAGTAGTTTGTAGGAGAGACAGGCTTCGGCATGAATGGGCCGGTCGATCGGATTGGTAAGAGTACCTATCACTACCGCCCAAACGCAGCCGGCTTAGTCTGCCACCTATCACTTAAAAAAAGTTAATCGGAATAAAATACTTAATGATACCAACGGATGTCGAATAAGCCATCGTGTCTGTTGTGATTGCAACGTGGGCTATATAAGGCGAAGTGAGGCAATATACTGTACCACCATAAGAACTAAGAAACGTGGCCTTTATTTAAGAGAACAAATAGTGAGTGCACTATACCTACATAAGCGTGAAAAATTGTAGTATTCCGTTTATTAAAAAATTAAACATAGGGGGAGTCCGGGATAGTTGAACCCCCTTTTATACTATGATTAATATTTTTGTATATATTGCGTTATGCTCTTTATTTAACGGATGAATGAATGGCTTAGGGAAACAGGCACACTTTAATATAAAAAAAGTTTTGAAAAGTTAAATAGTTAAAATTGTAATTAACTTTTTTTAAAAGTGGAAAGTGGTTTAACTATCCCTAACCTCTGGGATAGTTGATCAGGGGGGGGTGGGGATATATGACCATAGATAGGAGATTTGACCACACCTTCTTTTTGAAGGATAACAATTATAAAATACCCTTTTAAAATTAAAATAGAATTTATTAACTATAATCACCATCAAAAGTTTACATATTAAGCAACTAAACAAAACAAAAACATATAAACGAAATGCACAAAAGTTATTCCTTATGTTACAAACAGTATAAGTAAAATAGATCAACAAACCACTGTACATACACATTAACATAATAATCACGCAACAAAATGACAAAGTTTCTATATCATAGTATCCCTACCCCAACCTGGTTCAAGTATCCCACACCCTACCGTAGCAAATTTATTTGTGATATCTTAAAATCGACACTTCACATGAATTACTACTGTACAATATTTCAACACTGTAATCACACAATACAATAACAATGTTACTAGATCGTACCTTCATTAATGGTAAAGTCATGATGAAAAACGTAAAGTTAAAAATATTTATCCCGGCACGCAGAAATCACCTTGTTGCCACTAGCAGTCGCGTGCTCTGTTTTTTTCCCAGATGGCTACTTGCACGTGTTTGGTTGGCGAACGGCAACCGTAAACACGTCTTAGACCGTCGCTGGCGCGAATAGTCAGTTTATATTGGAAGTGGCTCAAGTATCCCATATGAGCAAGTATCCCGGACTCCCCCTACATAATCTATAACCTACCGAATTAAACATACATTTTCACATAAACATATTTGTATTGGTCTGGGTGTTTGGGTTCCTTCGT
>JABMDO010000609.1:0-24867 GCA_014851415.1 Cnaphalocrocis medinalis | reverse complement strand
AATACATTTGTGGTGGTTTGAAAATCTTTCTAACACACCCGCCACTGTATTCTAGCCGTGTTTCGCGCTCGATCCCTGAAACAACAAATATGGAGTTTGATGCCTGTCTGTCAGCGATACAATATGTATGACGTTGAAAAACGGAAAAGTTACATAAGTTCCTACCGTTAATTACATTACAGACTTATTGGTGGAATAAAATTGGCAGACGGTCTTAGATACTTACAACTTTAAAAATTTAAATGCTTCCAGAAATACAGGATACCATGCGCTCGAATAGAGAAAATTGAGGGTCACTTGATTGTTGCCTGCGAGCTCACAACGAATATCGGAATATTTTTCATACATCGAGAGACACAAAATTGACACCGGCATAAACTGCATAATTCTCATATTCCATTTCCAAATTCTTTATACAAGTCGCGTTCATACTGCGAATATTAACTAGGTACTTTATTGTGTTGCGTCGTGCGAAACATGGAAAACAGTTGAAGTGATGGATAAATGAATGGTTCCATAGTTTGTCAGTAACCTCGAAATAATCTTTTAATTTTTATTTACATATGTATAGAATAGTGATTAATATATTATACTACTAACACATGTATATTATGTAAAGTGTGATCAAGTTGTATAGTATCAACTTTGCGGACCCAATGAGTTTACAGTGCAGTTGGTTATTCATGATATTGTAATAGTGGCGGAAAAACTGTGCCGAAATGAAAAAGAGGTACTTACTTCTCAGCAGTGGGTAAACGTGAGCTGCGATTAACCCATTCTTACTATACTTACCCAGGCCTGTCCCACTCCGCGTGTAGGTATCGAACTTGCAAGTACATGCGGCGGCCCCTCCGGAGGGGTTAATTAGTAAGAAATCACGAGCGAGGGGCGACGCATGCGCGACAGTTGATTGCGATAGAAAGAGAACGCACTTCTAGGTCTTCTAATTGTAGGTGTAGAACGCTGGGCTGTCGGAATTTCAACTTTATGAGGTAGCCTGAGTTTTTATTTTCTATAAGCGGTTTTTAGGAGCGGGCTTTCTGTACTTGTACTATTAAGCATTCTGGGACTTACCTCAATAGTGACGCTCTGGTTGGCTGCCGGGATGAAGCGGTGGGTGCACTGCAGCTGTTCCTCGATGTTCCAGAAGATGTGGTGGTGAGAGGGTGCCGACCCCCACGCCGTGCTTCGCGCGACGCCAGGCCGTAGTGCGTGGCCGCGCACGTCGCGTCGGGGGACGCGGTGCCTTCGTGGAGCTCTGCCACCCAAATAAATTGCTTCCACATATATATAACTATTACAACATTTCTTTAATGCTCGGAAACTCATATATCATAATAAAAAAAGTTTAGGGCAATGATGCCCTAAACTTTCACTCAGTTTAGTCATGTAAAAAAGTAATTCTTATTTTACCGGCTTCATTTCGTTTAGGCTATGTTCCAGACTACAAATGAGAATGATTTCGATTTAAAAGGGTAGGTAGTAATTTTCCACGGCTGCCTTAAGACCTGCTTTTCTGAAGCAAAACAAGTTGGTACTCTATAAAATTCTCGTAAAAGGTTCGTTACAATCTTTCGACTAACTGTGGGAGAGCCACGCTTCGGCATGAATGGGCCGGCTCGACGGAGTGATCCCAAATAGCATTTTATTCTCTTTAAAAGGCCACATTTAGTTCATTGATGATATCTTAGCATTAACAGAGGTCACACGTGGTACATTAGCTGTAATAAAGCGAGCATACCCACCTAAACCTGTGTAAGGAATCTATAGCGGTTGTAAATGTAGCTTATTACGTAACTATTGGCGTTTTGCCAGGACACCATTGCTCTTCTAGTCAGCTTTCATTTTCATAGCTGAACAAAAACCTTATAAGATATGTAATTCTGCATGGGCTATTCAGAGGTTCACATGTACGCTGTTAGGTTGCTCGCATCGTAACACAACACCTGTGAACCTTTCTAGAGCTCGACGTCAATATGATGGTACACGTGTGTAACTTTATACAGGTCGCAATCACTAATTTTGAGTTACAATAGTTCATTGTAGATGCAGACAATGACCACCATTTTTTTACTCTTAATAACCTATAATATTTTTATATTAAGTACGATTTCATCACTTATCACGAGTTTTCCTTATTGATTTTGTAGTTGATATTTAAATACAAAACCATGCAGTAATTTTAATGTCATTAAAACACAAATATGAAATATTGATTTGTTTGTCTCTGTTTATTTTGTTAAACTTATTTGATTATATTATAATATAGCATAGGCGCGTGAAAATTTTAACAATAAATGTGTATATTCTTTACGATGAATTTAAATTACCCCCGTAAAATTAACACAACATCATATATAAACAGAGTGTACTTAAAATTAAATCACATCAAAATGGCTTCACAATCTCCCTCTGATATTATGTACATGCAAGCAAAACATGTGTCGCAAATATTATGCGTTACAAAATGGTACTCAAGTGACTATTTCGATCTAAAAGCGGCTTAAAAGTCGGTTATAGGGTACATTTGTGATTACGAGTGTTAACAATTGGCTCTATAATTGTTCACTTGTCACTTATAATAACTCCCTTGTCTATATAAATAACCACAGGGAATCTAAAATAGTGCCATTCGTCAGCTTTAAAACCACAGTTCTCTCTTTAAACTACCATTAAAGAGCCACTATTCTACTACTGTGTACCTTTTGAGAACTTAAAGCTGAATAATTTGTGCCCAAATCGGTGGTAAACGGGCTGTACAGCATGCTATACAACTCTTGTGCAGCTTACATAGACAGCTTAAAGAATAAATGTACACCATTAGTCAACTCCTATAGAACTCTCAATGCTACTTGGGATACCACTGCCTCACAGAAAACCGGCGTGAAGCAGCCCCTGTGCTGTGTTTCGCCGAGTGAGTGAGGGTACCGGAGGCCCACTCGGGGGGGGAAGGCGATAAAAGGTTGGCAGCGCACTTGTAACTCCACTGGTGTTGCAAGTGTCCATGGGCGGCGGCAATTGCTTACCATCAGGTGATCCGCCTGCTCGCCTGCTACCTATCACATAAAAAAAAAAAAAAAAAAAAAAACTCAGAATTAATTTCAAGTCTACTCTTAGTGCGCAAGTATCCATAATCGTAAAAACCTTACGAGTGCGAATAGAAGTGTACGGACTCTTAAATTAAACTACTCTATTTACCTTTGCTCACCGTCATGAAAAGCGAAAGCTCCATCACGAATTCCTCTTCATCTACACTTTGCGTTTCCCGCTCGCCGCACCAGTATAGTCAAGTTAGCACCCTTGGAAGTACACGGCTTGGCGCAGGAGGAACCTCCCCGAAGGGGTCCCTGGCCTCCCTCACGGCAGGGCCACATCTCTAAGCAGCGCCCGGTCTCCGCGTTCCGAACGGTCACCTCTCTCCCCTTTTCCTCCAAACTCATGAAGACCTTCTAAGACCTCAATATGAGATCGACAGCTTTGTAACCTGTGTAGAGCAATAACAGTTTTCTTAACTAAATTTCTCACTAATAATGTAATTGCTTTCGATAAAATCTTGGGCAGCAGTCCAGATAAAGACAAGGATGTCAGAAGCAATTTAGCACTGGAACTGGTATGGACGTTTCATATTACTCAGTGGTATACGGTTTGCCTGGCAGCGTTATGTACAAAAGAAAAATGGAAAACCGCGGCGTCATGTGGGAAAGTGGTTTAATTAGTTTACTTTGAAAAAGTACACAATGTTCGCTTGCTATTATAGATTTAAGTAAAGCTTCTTTGCAAATGTTAGCAGATGATTTCTAATTATAGATTTTCTTATACTAGTACATGTGTAGTGCAAGCCAAAGATTTAAATCATAGATATGCCCTCGCCATACTTTGACCGCGCCGATTTGAGTCGCACCTCAAATAACCTTTTTTTTTTTTTTTTTTTTTGATCACCCTGGAGAAATGCCTTACGCATACCCGCCGCCGGGGGGCGGACGGGTTATGTCGGGCTCTCCCCCGCCTGACACGCGGGGGCCTACCGACTAAAACTCCAGGGGTGCTCCCGTCATACGCCTGAGTGGGGAGGGGACACGAGAATCTGGCTAAGAAGCCTCCCTTCGCGTCCCTCCCCAGGCGTGAGCCCGCTTACAGCGCGGGCCCGACACTACTCCCCCCCGATGGTGTGGGGGAGTGATAGGGGCGGCCGGGAGCACCCAACCGTCCCTACCGGGCTGCAGAGGAGACCTGTGCAATGCCGACACCGGTGCCCCCGCACCGGTTGCCGACTGGCCTCCTCGCTGAAGTTGAGGGAGATGCCGCGCAACTGTTCGGCGTCTTCCCCCCCTCCTCGCCCTTCGCCGCGCACTCGAGCGCGGGTCCTGCTCGCGCAGGCGTTCCCACTCCTCCTTTTGCGAGATGACCTCCTCGCAAAAGGAGGCAAAGGCCGTAAAGGCCGGCTCAGAGGCCAGCATGGCCCTAATAACGGCCGGGAGTGCCAAATCACTCCCAACCACGCGCACTAGCGCGTCACGCTGGGGGCCCCAGGCGCTACACTCCGCGAGCGTATGTTGCGCCGTATCCTCCGGGGCCCCACACTCGTGACAAGCACTAGTTTCCTCTCTTTGTATCCGGTGCAGGTAGGAGCCGAAGCAGCCGTGGCCCGAAATCACCTGCACCATCCGATACGAGAGGAAACCGTGCTCTCTCTTGAGCCACTGGTCGAGGACCGGAGCGAGCGCCTCCACAGTCCTCCGACCGAACTCGACCGAGGCCAGTGACTCAGTCCACCTTAGGATGAGCTCTTGCTGGGCCTCCTTCCGTACTGCCTCTTTCTCAATAGGACAGTACGGTTCGCCGCTCGCTTTCTTGGCTGCCGTCCACTCATAGACGGCAGCCAGAACGCCCGCCTCCTCCTCCCAAGGAGGGGTCCCTGCGAGGGCGCAGGCCGCCGAGAAGCCTACTGTGCGGTAGGCTCTGGCGACCCGCTGTGCAATCGCGCGCTGAGGCGCTCGGAGGAGGGCGATAGTTCTCCCTCCTCCTCAGACTATCCGCCCAAATGGGCGCACCATAAAGCGCCATCGAGCGCATTATGCCGGCGTAGAGCCGCCGGCATTTGGCGCTCGGGCCGCCCAAGTTGGGCAACAACCAACCAAAACTATTGGCGGCCTTGAGGAGGCGCGGCAGCATCCCCCGGAAATGGGGGCCAAAATGCCACCGCGCATCCAGAATAAGCCCGAGATATTTCATCTCGGGCTTCACTTCGACCCGACAACCCCCAACGACGATGGAAGCGTTGGGGGGAAAACGACGGCGCGGAGGGGGGAAAAACATTGCCTCCGTTTTTTGGAGGGCAACCTCCAGGCCCAGGAGCTCAATCCTCCTGGCCACCAGATCACCCCCCGCAGACGCCTTGATGGCGGCCTCCTCGAAAGTCTTCCCCCGGGCCGTGACGAGAGTGTCATCTGCATAGCAGATGACACTCATGCCCGGGAGAAGGTGTCCGCGCAACACCCAGTCATAACCGACGTTCCACAACAAGGGGCCGAGGACTGACCCCTGTGGAACGCCGGACTGGACTTGATGACTTTTGAGGTCACCCTCCTTATTCACATAGAGGATCTCACGATCCTCTAAATAATCCCGGAGGAGCTCCTGCAAATAGATGGGCACGCGGAAGTGCCGGAGCGCCTCCAGAATGACAACATGAGGGAGGGAGTTAAAAGCGTTCTTGATATCAAACGATATCGCTATTACTCCCTCCCTCGCGGCCGCCGCTTCCTCGGTGATATGCCGAAGACGGGTCAGGGCGTCAATCGTTGACCGCCCTGCCCGGAAACCAAACTGACTCTCGGAGAGGTCGCCGACACTGCTCAAAGTGCTCGACGAGTCGGGAAGAAATAACCCTCTCAAAGGTTTTCCCGATCTCGTCTAGCAAAATTATGGGGCGGTAAGCCGAGGGTGTGTCGGCCGGCCTCCCCTCCTTCCTCAGGAGGCACAACTGCCCCCGTTTCCAAATCCGGGGGAACCTCCCGACCGCGAGACAGCGGTCGAAGAGGCCCCGGAAGCGCGGCTCCATCTCGGGGATGGCAAGCGCTAGAACTTTCGCCGGGACCCCATCAGGGCCCGGCGCCGTTTTCTTGCCGCGGAGGACCAATTCCGCGGCACCAAACTCCTCGGACGAAATAGGAGCAGGGCTCTCACGAGACGCCGAGTCCCCCGGAGGCGGAGCCATCGACGGGGGGGCAAACAACACATCACGTACCGGAAACAGCCCGTGCACCACTTGCTCAAGGAGAGCAGGCTGGAGGGTCTCTGTCAGGGGAGGACCAATGGGGCGCAATTGGTTGCGCACCGCCTTGTATGGCCTCCCCCATGGATCACGGTCCAGACCCTCCAGCATCTCCTGCCGAGCTCTATCCTTGGCCGCCCCTATGGCAGCTTTAGTGGCTCGTCTTGCCTCCACAAGAGCCTCATAGAGGCGGGCCTCATTCTCGAGGTCCCGTCTCCGCCGGCGTCTACTATTAGTATACGCCCTCCGGGCAGCAAAACACGCTGCTCGGAGACCCGCGATCTCTTCCGTCCACCAATAGATGGCATGACGGGGATCGGGGCGGCGGGACCGAGGCATGGAAAAATCACACACCTCGGTCAGGGACTCCCGCAGCTGGGAGGCGGCCACATCGACGTCCTCACTGGGGGACGGGCCAAGCCAGTCTTGAAGAAAGGCCCCTTCCTTCGCCAAGTCTCTATCCAGCTTGGAGAGCGCCCACCGATTGAACGGGGACGCTCGCTGGACAGATCGTTGAAGATCCGGCAGGCCCTGAACACGGACCCGGTACCTAATGTACCGGTGGTCCGAAAGCGATTCCGTTTCGTCCACTCGCCAATCCTCAATTCTCGAGGCAAGGGTCGGAGTGGCAAACGAAACGTCCACTACTGATCCTCCTTGCTGGCGGACACATGTGTGGACCGTACCTCTATTCAGGAGGCACAGCCCACGGGAAATGGTCCACTGCTCGAGCAGGCGACCCCGAACGTCGGAGGCAGGGTTACCCCATGCCACCGATTTGGCGTTCAGGTCGCCTGCCAGCAGGACCTGCCTCGGCGCCAGACGGCCCAAAACCGAGGTTAGGGTATCAGAGAAAAACCTCAAACTCCCTAAAGGGTCGGTTGGGGGAAAAATAAACCCCAACGACCGCAACTGACCCCCAGGCCACCGCAACGAAACCAGACCCCCTTTCTAAAAGTGAAAGGGGGGAAGAATCAGAAAACGACCGAGTAAAAACTGCGACCACTCCGTCACTATCTCCAAACCATGCATCATTGATGCGATATGGCTCGGAAATGATACTCAAATCAACCTGCCACTCGGCCAGAACCTGCATCCATAAGTCCTGGGCCGAGCGGCAGTGATTTAAGTTCCCTTGCAGAACGGCGCGATGTCGGACTATATCCATTATTCCGACATCGCGCCATCTTTCGCCGCCGAATCAGCGGCGACAGCAGCAACAGCCCGAGACAGAGCTGGCCGCTTACCTTTCTTCGGGGGGGGATTGCACTTCTTCCCCCCCATGTTGTGCCCGGCTGGTTTGCCGGTCTCGGCGCACACAGTACAATGCGCTTCCTTAGCGCTGCATGCCGCCGCCTTGTGGCCCTCTTGGCCGCAGCGGAAACACAACTCCCGTCTGCTGGCCGTCGAAGGGCAACAGGCACCAGTGTGCCCCGTGCCGTAACACTTGAAGCACCTAAAAGGACGGTCTTCAAGCGCCCGCACGGACACGGAGCACCAACCGATCAGCAATCGACCACCATCTAAAACTGCCTTGGCCGCGGTGATGGGGCACTCTAGACGGAGAGCCCCCATTCCGCCACGACCCGACCGAATGTTGCCACATTTGACGGCATCCACAGGAACACCCCCCAACGGAGGCCACCTTGGCGACCACCTCCTCCTTGGACACGGAGTCGTCCAAGTCACTGACGAGGAGGGAGGTGGTCTTCACAGGGCGCACAACCTTGGCGACCCCAGAGATAGCTTGCCGCACCCTTTCAGCAAAAGAGTCAGCCCGCTCCGCGCTCGCCGCCCCCGGGAACTCAAACAAACGAGCCCCCGTCAGGGTCTGACGACACTTCGCCTTGGCCGACTCGAGGGCCTCGGCATCTAGAGAGTTGCGCGCCCTTTTTAGGACGGACTCATAGGTTTCCCCCTTATCGGCGGCCTCTTTGGTCAGGGTGACCACAACCACCGCCGTTTTGGGGGAGACCAACTTTTTCACTTTCGGCGCAGCCTTCTTGGCTGGCGCCGAGTTCACTGGGGACACTGACACTTGGGACGACTTCTTAGTCCCCTTTCCTTTCTTCTGAGAGGCTTTGGGAGGAGAGTTAGCCTCCAACTCAGCCGCCTTTCGGGCCTTATTGGCCTTTTTCCTCCCAACAACCTTACTCCAGCCCTCATTGGCCGGAGTGGTCGAAGGGAGGAGAACATCTGCCTCCATGGGCGTTGGAAGCGCCACGACAGGGGCCTTAGAGGTAGAGGGGACTACCTCAGGGGACACAGTCTTCGTCCTCTTCCCAACCCCTTTGCCCTTGCCTTTGGGCGGTGGGGGGGGAGGAGGAGGGATGAATACCTCCGGAGCAGGAGAGGCCTCTTTCGCCTTTCTAACTTTGTCCGCCGCAAGAGGCGGACGCAGACGAACCTCGGGGAGGAGACGATCCTGTATCCCCTCGAAGCGGGCGCTTACATAGAATCTCTCCTCCTGCAATTTACGAGAAAGCATCTCCTCCATTCGCACCTCGAACTGGGCGAGGAGATCCGACTCAACAATTGAAGGCGCCTTTTGCGCAACTGACTTAGGCACTTTACGTGCCGGGGAAGGGGAGACTGCGGCCACCGCTCTATCGGCCCGGAGAGTCACAACTTCTTCCTGAAGCTTCACTACTTCCTCCGAGAGGCGTCTGACCGTTGCCTGCAACGCCGCCGTCTCGTCGGAAGTCGTGCGTTTACCCATCTCGGCTAAAAGTGCCAAGAATGAGCACGCGTGATTTTTAAGGGACCCCTGAAGGGTCCCTTTCAAATTGCCCGACTTGAGCGCGACGGAGATTATCTCCTCCGCGTCAGTCTGGGCCGTCGCCACCAAATCCGCCACGGATAGGTTGGAGTAGTCGAGGAAGGCAGAGACGCCATACCCCGATTTCGCCCTAGCCTGGCGGATCTTGTCCTCCAAGTCCGCCGCGTTTTTCTCACGAATGGCTTTGGCCGTCTGCGCCTTGCACTCAGCCAAACCCACGTAGTGGCCCGAGGTGGCAGGACGGCCGCAGCCGCGTTTGGCCGATGAGGCCCGACTCACAGATGAGCCGCAAGAATCGGAGGACTCTTGCGACTTCTTTGCGGCTCGCTTGCGAGACGACTTTAAAAACTTAGTCCGGTCGCCGGACACCGCACTAGCCATGCTCTCAGCACCCGACGAACCTTTGAGAGTGTCTCGATCGGACTCACTCTCGGACTCAAAGACGCCCCGGCAGAAAAATTTACTGCCCGCGGGCGTCGCACTCAACTTATTTGCCTTGTTAGGCAATCCCTTCACAAATGTGGAGGTCGACGCTTCGACCTCCATATCACTTTCACATAATTCCAAATCATCACGGACAATATCAGAGTCCTTGCGAAACAGCCAAAGTCTTAGCGGAAGCGCCGACCATCGGGGCCGCCACCTCCGCTACCGAAACAACAGAGTCCAAAACACAAGCGGAATCGGAAACCACAGACACAGCCAAAACGTTGTTGTTGGTGGGCTTATCCTTAAAAGGACCAGCCACACCGGGGGAAACCACTGTGGCGGGCCTATCCTCAGAAGGACTGGACCCGCGCACCGACGCTCGCGTCACTCTCTTAGACATCGCAAAAACACTCGAGAACATACAATTCGCAGCGATGATTCGGAAGTCTCAGCTTCTCTCAGCCGGTCACCACACTGCCACTCCGTTACGGTGGTCAGTGGGTGCCGTTGCCCGGGGCGTAGGACGAGGACCTGGAAACTGAGGGGCACGCCCCACCTCAAATAACCTAGCTTAACTCAACTGGGATTAGCACGAATTAGTTGCCGTTTGCACTCGGTGACAGTTGTACGACACAGCTGCGTGGATTTTTGACAGGAAAAAGCACTCAAAATGCCTTCATGTGCCTTTTTATTGTGCAAGAAAAATACTACAAATTCAAATAAAGCGAATGGTGTAACATTTCACTCGTAAGTATTTATATTTCATCAATAATTTAATTTATTTTATTTTGTTGACAAACTATCAACGTCTGATCGGCCAGCGCGTGACAGAGAGAGTAGTATTGGCAATTACTGTGAGACAAAACGAGACAACATCATTATCTCGGTGGCCAATATACTTAGACCCGCTGTAGTACTCAGAACTCAGTTGATAACAGCTCATTTGTTAATGGTTTACAATAAACGGGAAAAGTACGGGTAGCGTCAGCAGTTTCGATAGGCATTGTTTTAATAGCGGTCAGATATAAAATAAGCAATTTTATTTCGACTAGAAATCAATAAACATGCAAATAATAATTACGTATTATTTTAAGTGAACGTTTATTGTTTTAGATTTCCGCAAGATCCGCGTTTAAAAAAAAATTGATCAAAGTTATCCAGCGGGATCGAAGGGATGAATACTGGTTACCTGGACAATTTAGCCGAATTTTCTCTTCTCATTTCAAAGAAAATGATTTATATTTGACTCCCCTAGGTCGGCGTAAAGTAAAAAGTATTATATTTGTATTTCTTCTGTTGTCTTATTCTATAACACAAGTGCTTAAGCTACTTAGTACGGAGTCAGGACATTTAATGTGGGGTTGTGTTAATTATTAAGTTATAGTAAATATTACTCATATTTTTTCTTAAGGAATAGTAGGTCAAAGGCCTTTATTATAGAAATCAAGTCATAGCTACTACTTATGATGGGATTAGGCATACCTAATCACCACCCTTTATGCGGTTTGGTCATCAAATCCGATATTCGCTCTGTGATTAGAGTAATTTATTTGAATAAATAGATAAATGTAGTGTAACATTTAGAAATAAAATGTCCTATAAATAAAATTGCTTTTAAATTTAGGAATTGTTTTATTTTTAGTTCCCAGTATGAAAATTTTGCTGACCGTATTTTATTCTCATAGATAGTGACTTTCGATGACACGCACACGATGTCATCAAAATATTGCCTCGTTTTTAGGTGTCAGGGCATATCTATGATTTAAATCTTTGGTGCAAGCATGTTTGGTAACTGAATTATAAAAATGTTTGTCTTTCATCAAGCTAATCATGATGTAAAAGCGAAAATAGAACAAATCCATTATATTTGTGTTATCTACATCCAATTATGAAGACATTTGAGTTCAGGGGATAAGAATGCGCTTTCCATTAGGTGTCGTGGTTCAAATCTGAGCATGCAACTATGGATTTTGACAATCTATGAGCGTATTCCAACCATTAGCTCGGTGGTGAGGAATAACCGCGTGAGAAATCGTCAATCACATAATTTTAAATCAAAATCAAATAGCGTAACTTATTTAACAAGCTAAACAATTAGACCGAAAATCGAAGTAGGTCATAAAAGCTGTATGCTCACCTTAAATTATAATTAAACAGCGACACCTGCACGACGTCAGTGGGCGCGCCCAGCAGGTGGATGGCGCACTGGGTCCGCCAGCCCGTGGCGCGCGTGTCGAAGTGCCCCGACCGCGCCCGGCCCGGCCCGAACCCGCGCACACTCGCGCCGCACCCCACCCGCCCACCACCGTTGTTAGAGGAAACCTCGTTCGACACCACATTACTTTCCATCGCCGCCACCCTGTCCACTAAATAAAGACAAAACAAACATATTACCCAACCTCATTATTGTACCTCGGGACAATGTTTGCCGGCGAAATGGAAACAGAAATTGTGCGCCGGTCAGAAAAGACTAGACTTGAAGTAATCCCACTTCTCACGGTGGAGCGCTCGAATGTCTCGTAATAAACTGGCGAGCTGTAAGTTTTTTCCACGCTCAATTGTTTTCGGAGTATCTCCTTTGCTATTTAAGCGAGAAAACTACTAAATTTTGAGCTTGGTAAATAAATGGGATATGTTTTCATGAGAGCTTTTGCAGATAAACACTGGTCTTTTCATGAGTTTCAGTAGCTAGAGTGTTTGTTTTGAGATATTCTTGGGAGTTTTCTTTCAACGAGCTTTGTTTTAAGTAAAGAATGTAGTCTGTAGTTGACGACCCGTTCAGCGCAGTGGTTTTAATGCTCCGGTTGAGAGGCAAGGGTCACGGATTGGATTCCCGTATAAACACAGATGTTTACTGATGAAATAAATATTTGTGTTGGGTCTGGGTGTCTGTGGTACCTTCGTTGTTCTTGGTTGCCGTAGGTGATGGGAGACAAAATATGGTAGGCGTGTGTAATATACTCGCTGCATATTAAATTACAATCCTCTGCTTTTCACCTTCACTTGTCCTCAGATATTTTTTTAGATTTTCATGATTGTAGGGTGATCGAAACAGTGATTGCCCACTTAAGAAAATGATGCAAAGTTTTATTTCAATTAAATCCTTTATTTTAACAATTTGGTAGCAGTGTGCGACTTTTATATAACGTTGGTAATTTAGCTTTGAGATAAGTTAGCAAAAATTCAAATATCTAAAGAATATTTGTAAATATAACGTTTTGCAAAAAAAATCTTAAAATTTGTTCTAAAAATTCAGTGATTGCCCACCCCCTCTAAATACTAAATGGAATGTTTTTATACCATGATAACTGCTTCAAATGATACATCGAAGCTTTAACTAGCTCGTTGTTTAACTTTCACATTCAAAAAATAAAATAAAAGTGACACAATCATTAAAACTACTAAGTGTATCCGATTCTCCTAAGGAATTCGAGTTTTTTTTAGAGACGAACACCTGCTGTGCAAAAGCAGCCATTATTATATATATTTTTTAAAATGTTGACAAATTTCTTATTTAGAATTCTGATAAAGAGTACCCTAGTGTTATTTAACGGATTTAATTCAAAACTACTCCTTTGGAAATAAGTTAAAATCTACGTTAACCTTAAACCTGGCAATCACTGTACCCTGGGCAATCACTGTCTCGGTTCCCCTATGTCAAATTTTATTTTGCAAAAAAAAAATAAAGACTATTAAAAAAAAGTGTTAGTAAAACTTTCCTTTTATCTTTGGAATCCTAAAAAATAAAGCCTGTCCGGTTTAGATAATACCGCCCGGGTCCGTGCGGAACGGGTCATGTCGGATCGCAACACAATTACAGCAGAATTGGCCCGCCGGGATCGCCTGCATTGGACACATTTCCATACTCACAACAGTTACATAGTAACGAACAGTGAATACTTTAGGCTCCTGTTGTGGTGTGCAACTTTCTGGGAGCGGTTGCGGGAAAACGTATATTTTGCTAAGTAGCCAAACGATGCTATAAAATAAAGTTAGATTCGCATTTAAGACCATTCTGGTAATCACATGTATAGAAATTTCTTTTTAAATTTGGTTTCAAAGTAAAATACTTCGAAATTGTGTTAATGACTATGATATTTCATACCTATTGTGTTTGTTCTTTTCAAAATGAATAGGCCTCTTTTATCCATACTTACTTCCATACTAATATTATAAATGCGAAAGTAACTCTGTCTGTCTGTTACTCTTTCACGCCAAAACTACTCAACGGATTTAAATGAAATTTGGCATACAGATAATCTAGACCCTGAGAAAGGACATAGGCTACTTTTTATTGCGAAAAGGGGGTTGTAAGGGGTTGAAAGGGGGAAAAAAGTTACTTTTCCACGCGGACGAAGTCGCGGGCGGCCGCTAGTTTCAAAATAAACATATCCCTTTTATTTCAAAATCAAGATGTCTCTTTTAAATTACATGGGTACGTGTGGGCACTTTGGTTCTTAACCGTGTCAATGTTTCAAAACGATCAAAAAGCCAGTTACAAATCATCCTAATCAATCAATATTATTGACATTACTGTAAAACAAAACAAAAACTACAATATGATATTAGCAATACCACTATTCACTATTTTATGTACACAATCTATATTGTACAAACACCAATTAAAATAATTAGAACAGCAAAAAGTCCGTGGCTGTATTACGCACAGTTTCACACCTGCAGTAAGAGCAGGGTGTAACTGTAAATAACTTCATCCTGTGGTCTGAAGTTTGCGGTTGTGGTTAGTCACCAGTGGGTACATTTACGGTACAATGAGGGACATCCATTGCGGGCCGCAAAAGACTATGACAAGTTTAGCCCACACCTACGAGTATATGTACCACTTCTATCTTAATTAGTATGTTGCGTGCAGACGATACAGCGAATGGCCGCGTCAGATCCAGCGGTTGTAGTTAAGTGCATGTGGAATTTACTTATGAGATCTTATCTTTTTCAATAATTTACTTATGAAATTGACGGCAATTAGTTTGCCACGCATCAAGTACAACAACAGGCAGTTACAATAAGGCTATGTTTCACACACACCTGTAAATCTTTAGTATTTTGGCAAGGTTTAAAGTATTTAAAATTTAAATATTTTAAAATATTTAAAGTAGATCCTTGCGATTGTGGTTATTTAATCACTTAACACATTCGTGTTTAAATCATCATCATCGTTAGCAACCCACGCTCGTCCACTGCTGGACATAGGTATCCCCCAATGCACGCCACCGCTCCCGATTTTCGGCCACTCTCATCCAGCTCACTCCAGCCAGCCTTCAAATGTCGTCATCCCATCTTGTAGCAGGGCGTCCAACACTACGTTTACCGAGTCGCGGTCTCCACTCAAGGACTTTATGGCGTGTTTAAATGACAGGCCTTATAAGCCGGAAGTCGATAGACGGCTATATGGGTTAGCCACACCTGTGGTACGTCAGGGTTTCTATCAATCTTTACAAATTTTAATGGTAGATCATTAAAATTTGCTCTTAATATGTACCAATTATATCGGCCCCAATTAATTTGTTAAAGTAATTATTTGTTCATACGCCAAAGGTCGTGCGTTCGATCCCCACCCTGGACAAACATTCGTGTGATGAACACTTGTGTCTGTTCAGTGTCTGGGTGTTATAAGTATTATATTTGTGATCCTCTGTTGTCTGATATGTGTAGGTCAATGTATGAGATGTTGTGTGAATATATTTATTATTTATTTGTTATGTAAATCTACATTTCTTCCAAGGACAGATTTAAGATTTCTTTCTAAGAGGGTCACAAACATGTTTATTAAAATGTTAGATCTCTCTGATGTTTAATTTGAATTAAAACGTAGCGGAGATCATTCCTCCAATTGGAACCATTAGGCTCTTAACTCTCATCAGGCTGTGCTAAAATATTTATCTCGTACATAATTATCTGCTTGCCAAGTCGGCGAAGTGTGTTCAGTAATTAAGTCTGTTTACGAATACGGCTAATTTCTTTCAACAGTAAATACTTGAGTCCTTAGCAACTCAACTCACTAGTGTCTTCTAGAATAAAGTGTTAGTTAACATTAATTTATATCAATAAAACTTTATTTTAATAAAGATACAATCAAACATCGAGTGGCATTAAAGCGCGTTGTGCAACGCTTCTAGCGTTGCGCTGAAAAACATACCCTAACGCAAAATAATTTAACTTACCATGCTGTATGTGATGCGTAAGCGCAGCCAGAGGCGGCGACGCCGGCAACACCGTGGGCGGGGGCCCGCTGCTGTCGACCCTCTCTATGAACTCCAGCTTCGCGATAAACCCGTTGTAATCGTACGGCGGAACTAACGGCCCCGAGCTGAGTATCACATGTAATCAAGTCAGAATTTCAACAACCACCGGGTCTCACATTAGGACGGAAATTGCTTGTAAATGGGACTTCACCGAGCAATAACTCTCGCAACGTTCACTGCAAGTGGGACTCAACAATGGTGTTACTGCCGAAGGCGCGTTTTGAACTTAAAACTAAGGGTATTAACCGAATTCCTCGAGTCACAATCAAAATTAATAAGACAAGATTAGAATTCTACTCGTGTGCAAATGAGGTGTATGTCTGGCTTTATACTTGAGGAAGACGAGTGTTTTATTAACATTTCTTCTATTATGCTAAGTATAATTTGATGCTTTTAATTCCATTCTGAAGATCATTTTATATGGATACCTTAGAACGTCGATGATTATTAAGTAGTTAACATGTAGAACTTATTACATTTTTAATCTCACAATTAGTTTTTTTTTTGCCGAAAAAGTCAATGCCAACACATAGATAATATTGAGGCGTTTTACTTCCAGGAGCACCCGTTATACTTATTATTACATATTAAAATAATAGTAAATTAAATTGCTTCGGTAGCGCAGTGACACACTTCTGCGCTTAGGGTCCCGGACTCGATCCCCGGGTCTCAACTCCCAGTATCAGCCCGAAGTCTGGAAGTTTGTGCCCTTGTACTCCCGCGCCTCGGGAGTCACGTTAAGCCGTTTGACCTACGCCCGGTATCTCTTCGGTCGTGTCACACTGGTGTCCCATCAAAATAGTCGTATGTAGGTATAGGAATAGAAAGTGCAATTGTGTATGAGCACACATTTGAGCATTATACTATATTGTGCTTAGGCACGTGGTTGATCGTTTAGAATACGGCTACGGCGCAGCCGAATCGGTTGAAGGATATTATGATCATTTGTAAATAAAAAAGTAATTAGTAGTAATCGTCAGTAACCATTCAGCAGCGCGTGTTACAATAAATAACAGCAATGTTCAAGGCACTAATTAAACTAGCACAATGTTCTTACAACAGTGGAAATAGTATTTTTTGCTGAACTTACTTGAACTCGAGCAATAAATTTGGTCCAGGTTGCTCCAGCGTGGCGGTCCTCTCCGAGCACAGGGAGGCGAGGAGTGAGGCAGACGGCGAGTTCCCGGCACGTAGGGTCAGATAGTCTGTAGCACAGTGGCTGCGAACAAAACTTTTGGTTAGATTCTTAATGTTATACTGTGTTTATACCTACAATGTGTGTCTTAAGGTGCAAATATTGAAAACGGGTCTACTCTACTACTAAATGCTCGATTCGATTTGGATTCAACAATACCATGGCATATTTGTTCGACACTAGGCTTTTTCTGGGTAAGCACGGACCTTATTGCCACTTTTCATCAGGTGAGGTGAGGACTTGATTGTAAAAAAATGTTCCTACTTGTATACAAAAACTTTCATTTTGTATTTATTTATTTTTACAATTTTTTAGGTCGATAAAATGATGCATAGAAAGTATCCTTGGTTCCAATGTGCACTGTATGAAGACTCACGCTGTAACAATAAAGTAGCAATGGTACAACAGTACGTATTGTTTTTTTGTTAGATTTTATACTTTTTATTTTTACGTATTATTGTGTTAATATTACAAAGATAGGTAGGCTTAACTATATTTTTTTTTATCTATAAATACAATATAAATTAATTATCGATTATAAAATATAAGTATTATACCTGAATCACGTCTTTACAGAGCTTTTATAAAGAGTCGTAAAAACTGATAAAATGTATACTGTTTTTGAAGGATGGTATATATCCTTTTATTTCCATAATCATACATAATGTTTCTTTATTGTGACTACAAAAACGTTTCTGATCCATTTAAACGAAAATATTGGTACGCAAGAAACATTTGTAAAAGCTTGCCAATAAAAACAATTTGGCTTAGATTCAAGCATTAAAAATGGCAACGAAACGGTTTGTTATCTAAAATAAAACAGAAAAATGTACGAAACGACTGCTCCAACCTTATGGCTACATAAGAACGTAACGTTTCACATAGATAAGACTGGGTAATTTCTTTGCGGAGCTTAGTGTGTTTGGTTTAAGCCTCGACGAAGTGGGCTGCTGTTGTATCTATTAGTACACACGAGCACGCGTATGTAGGAAAACGTATTGCACCAAGATAGCACTTTTATTTCTCACACTCCAGTGCTCTTAAGAGATTTATCTCAGGACAAGCGCTATTGAAACAGATACCGCTCAAAATGTAAGCTTATTATTTTAGTTTCTAAAAATAAAACTGTAGCCAGGCACTTATCGTCGAAAAGAGTCGCAAAGAAAACAAAGTTAATAAACTTAAGTCAGCGCTGAAAACCTCACAGATAACCTGGCTTTCTTGCGGAATTTTAAATTTGCTCCCTGAAACATTTTGGTTCAAGGATATATTAAAAATCCGCTGGGATTGCCCGACTTCATAGGTAATATTTCTGAAGATAAAAGAAGGCATTCTATTTCACTTGGAAATTTTATGTGAGTTCTAAAGTTTGGGGAAATTATTAGCTGTATATTTCGCGTCGCCCATAACTTAATATACTTAGTTTATACAATTAGAGCTTATATACCGTGCTTCAGTAAACCAAGACGAATCAATTAAATTTAAACTGATATGTTACGCATGCTAATCAAATTACGAAGGAACTTGTACCATGTGCCCGGGAATATGTAGTTCAAATTAACAACTTTACTCGACTCAGATTACAGTCACATCCCTATTTAGAAATTAAATCAGACCAGGATCATGATGACAATTTTACTTCGTTTGCCGTATCTTGTTTAGGGCCAGAGCTATAAACCCACAAACGTAAATGTACTGATCGGTCACCCAATATCAAAATGGGGCACAGTCGTAAATTCCTTGGCTATAGTTTCATGGCGGTAAAAGAAGGGTGTTATGGCAACCAACCCTTCAATATCGGAACTCTTAACTGTTGGGGTTTACACAAAGTTTCTTTAACTGACGAATGCTGCGATTACTCACAGATTTACATAAAGATCAATTTAGACAGCGTTCGTAACATTTTTATATAAAATAAAACAATTATTACGATGTTTGGGTTGCAATGTGTCCATCAATCCCACGCCTATCTATAGAAACCAAATAAACATAACTCACTGAAATAATCTTCACTACATAAAAATAACACCATCCGGTAGAAATAAAAAGTGTTCTGCTCGTAAAATCTCGGGAATGAAAGGTGAAAATTGTTTTTGAAAATTTTTACGTTTATGATGGAAGTTGTTTACGGTCTCATGGTTATACAAAACATAAATAGGTAACAAGGTTTTATGTTTACTACCGGTTCGTGTTTATATGTATGCATAGGAAAGTGTATATGAGATGTCTCTTATGAATTTTCCATACAGAATTAATATTTATCAATATCACAACAAACGACATGTAAAAAATATAAGTTACAGCATACAATACTACAAGGCAGTCGTTACATATTCAAATTCATCAAAAATATTTAAAATAAACTGGAGTCACTAGTGGGCTATACAAGCACTGTAACACTAAGTGTTTTTTTGGAGAAAAGCTTAGCTTGCGCTCTAAATTCTAAAGAACGGGAGCAATGTGAACTTTGTCACCTAGAACTTTGATGTAGAAAACTTTATCTGCATGAATTAAGTATTCTGTGTGCTCTCGCTCATCTGAAGTTATTTATGTATTATATTATGATATTGTTAATGAGAAAACTTCGCGTAGGTTCATGAGTAATAAATTTCTAAAATACAAACAATATAACACCATGATCAAGAGCAAGTCTGTAAGATTAAAACTACTGCCGTCAGCCGTGCGACCGCAGCAACCCTTGCCACCTTATTACAAAACGCTATATTGAATGACTACCATACTAAAGCCCGCCACATTCCGATCTAAAATTTGACGTTAAATATATCATTTAATTTGTCAAATAAATTATTACGATTTTGGCATCCAAGTAAGGTAAAATAACGGTGAAAATAAGTCATACCTAGCCCCAAAATACTTTAAAAGCGAGCTGTATTTTTTACAGATAACGAGTTAAATAATGTATCGCCAGGGGCCATTTGTCGTGCCCACATCATACTTGATAAACCTATATGGTGGAGAACATGTTACTCTTTAAAGTCAATGTTCTCGTCGTAAAGCACGATGCCCAAAAATGGCCATAGCACGCCCATAAAAAAGATTTTGGTTAAAAATTATGTTTTTAATTATTTTTTAATGGTCAACATATTCGTTTTACCCCTAAAGTCCAAAATAATTTATCACACTAAATAAGTTTTTGAATTGACCCCACTAACACACGGAATCATTCTTTTCCTGGAAGTGCAGAGCCGAGTGCCATTTTAGAGCCAAACGTCAATTAAATCGATTCTTATCGATTAGAGTACGCACCACCACTCAAGGGGGCGGATTTTTAAGGATCTAAATAAAAGTACCTAAGAACGCGTCCTTAGGTATATTAGGCGTTATTTTCTTTATTTATTCAAAATAGAACAATTAATAGCAGCTCATAATTTCCCAAAATGTCAACATGCCAAACGTCAATAGCAGCCAAACTGCTGTGTTTTTTTCAGTGAGTGAGGGTACCGGAGACTCAGCGGGGGTTTACCATACTTGAGAAAGAGAGAGAGGTTACCGTCTTTCGCGCTTTTTTTATCCTAGTGTCGTGACAGATTCCTTGCTTCACGCTTGCGGGCCAGTATGGTGATGCCAACGGATAGGATACCCTGAGGATACTTCATCCGTTGTCTACCGTTGGCTACCATTTTGTTTACCACCAGGCTGAATCATCATCATCATCATTTCAGCCAATAGACGTCCACTGCTGGACATAGGCCTCCCCCAAAGTTCTCCACACAGATCGGTCCTGCGCCACCCGCATCCAATGGACTCCCGCGACCTTTACCAGATCGTCGGTACACCTGGTGGGAGGCCTGCCACGACTGCGGCCTCCTGCGCGTGGCCTCCACTCAAGGACCTTTCCACCCCAACGGCCGTCTGTTCTCCTCGCAATGTGCCCTGCCCATTGCTACTTCAGCTGGATGCAGCTTTCAGGCTGAATGGAGTCAATAAAAATAAAAAATAATAATAAATAAATATCCCAGGACACCAATTAGGTACACAAAAAACAATATGAATGTATTTTTTTTTAATAATTTGAAACAATCGATATTGATTACTGTTTCATTTATTCAATAGGTATCGATTGTTATATTTGCAGTGGCAACTCCACTTACAATACGTCAAACGTCATTTTACGTAAATTCACGTTAGCTCTCGAGTTTTGAACTTTTGAAATTGAGTATAATATTTTTATTAAGTAAAACAACGAATTTGAATAAATATGGACTCCAGTGATCGATCTAATCCTGAAGACCTTGGCTTGAACATGGATTCCGCTCCGCTTCCTCCGCAACCACTCGCCCGCCATTATCGCTGAGGTGCAAAATCTCATTCAAAGATTGATTAATCAGTGGTAAATAATTATCGTAATATCTTTTGATTGTTTAACAATTTACAGTGGACAATATGATTGTATTATATGGGCTTTTTCATTGCAACAGGTATTAACAAGCGACGACATTAAAGTATTAAGGTATTAACAAGAATTATTCTTGCTGGACAGCAGCATGGAGTGAAATAAGACAGCTTACTTCTGCAGATCAACAAAGTGCACCAATTGTTGGTCATACACATGTATGCATCTCCTGTGGACGGTAGCTTTTACGAAGAAGATCACACACATTGACAAATATCACACCTCGTGTGGATGGTATTAGACAAGATATTACTCGTCAAATTGCACCTCGTGAGGTAAGTTTTTGACTTTATTAAGGTTGCATTTATTTGTGTTGATAAATCTGATCGGTGTTGATCTTGATCAACAGTAATAATACAGGTTGTGCAGCAATACAACAATACTGTTGCAATTGTATTGTAGGCCGTCGAACTGTGGGATGCTGTGCCCACGTCTTGTCGGTGATCTGGTATTTGGGATGGGCTCGCCATGAAAGTAATATAGCAGTACCTGCGCAATTTCTGTATGACGTCTTAATTGTTTATGACGATGAATAAAGAACGTTTTTTAAATGAATTTCCGACTTTTACTTATCTGATGATTACCTCACAACAATAATTACATTATATACTATATTTTACGCATAAAATTATTGGTGTGCGCTTTTCGGCCAAAACTATTCTGAACTTTGGGCATTCCCCTTTTCAGTAACACGCGACAACCCACAGGGGTGGAAGGGAGATAGGGCGGTCCTTTTATTTACTGGAACGATTGTTCGCAGGCCTTTCAAAACGAGTACGACTGGATTTCATACGGGTGCTTGATAAAAATGCTTCCGAAAGAGGGTCGGAATAGCCTGAAGTAGCAAAGTAAAAAGACCTTTTAAAAGTGGGATAAATTAGAAAGTATTTGTGCAACATTAATGAAAAGGCAGTTAGTTAGCACTGTCATCGTATATTTTTTTTCAGCTCTTGTAAAACTGTCTTTTGATTTATTAGACGGCTACATATTTAAAAACATATTTTTCTAGTTAATGTAGTAAAAATATAATGAAGTATTAATATTATATACTAGTTAATTTACAAAAAAATCTTACATTTATTTGCTGAGAATAGAAATAATAGAAGACAAATAAAAAAGAGATGCAATACTCTAACAGATTATAATGAAAGTGAACATAGTGTAATTCTTTTGCGTCAGATTTGGTCTAGCCGTGAACATCCTATCATTTCTCGCTATACTCTTCTTGCAACTATTACTCTTCTTTACAAATGTTCTTGTGACTCGCAAGAACACGTTAATATTTAGTGGAGCCAACCCCGCGAGAAGAACTATTATTATATAGGTCGAAATTCTGGATTTCAACTTAACGATTATTTAAAACAGTTGATGGAAGCAGCCTTACACAAACCCGTTTCTGACAATAAGTATATCAATTTCTCTATGTTGCAGCAGTTAAATCAGTCCAAGTTCAATCTTATTTGATGCATATTAGTTTGCTGCCTTTTCATGAACCAAATGTATGAATTTCAATAACCCAGTAATATTATAAGGAGGGTGTTTGATGAAACAATGTATTTGCACAACACCCTCTACTATATCATAATAGCACCTCCATCTATCAGTTTTATTACTGTGCTGTTGCTTTTACTTCCTACAGTTATTTTCAGCTGAATAACTTTTTGATATTCGTCTGAAATATTATGGATGTTGTTTTTATGCATTCAAACTTAACCCCGCAGTAATAAAGTTTGGTAACTATTACTCGATACCACTCGTCTAGATATCTACCTACGTCTTACAAGTTTATATCATAGTATAAATATTTCCAGTAGCTAGTCATTGTAAGCGAATATGTAAGACTAAAACTGTGATAACATTTTATACACGCTCGCAAGGTTTTAGAAAGTACCTACTACTACTCATCTTGGCGTGTTATTCCCGGTTGCGTCCCAAATGTCGCTTAGAAGCCCGGGGTATGCCTAGATAGTAGATAATTATCTAGTTTTTAAGTACAAAAAACGATTGCCGTCTGACCTTCACAACTCTTTAACGTTTTAAGACCCAAAAGCCTCATACGAGACAAAAACAATTACTTGTCTATTGTATCTGCTGTCTAGGCCTTACGAAGTTAATGAGGAAACCAGACTAACTGAATCATGGTTACACGTTTCAAAAACTATCCGAAAACTATCTCACGATATTTTCCCTCACTATTACTAGACTCAATAAACTATAAAAGCCTCAGAGGTTTTAGATGAGCAAACTAATTTAAACGTTGTAATTTATTAATTAAATAACATAGTTGATTCCACAAACTCTTTTGAGACTATTCTTTTCAATTAGAGATAATTAACAGTGGCCTGACATACATAATGTTGCACCGCAGCCATTTTGTACAAAGTTACTAGAATTCATAAATTCCAGCAGCGCTCATGCTTCTGTGCCATTTAAATGAGCAAATGTGTCGTGAAATACAAACTATCTAATTAAATATTACGGGTGTTGCGACAATTAGTGATGCGACTCGACTTCTGAGTGACTAGAGTGACATTAGAAAATTATCGACTCGATTTCATTAGGATACCTAAGTATGAAAATAGTGTACTCTAATCTAGTTCATTAGCCTTACTTTAAGGTGTTAGTCAGACGGCTGGATGGGTCAGACTTTTTGGCCGCGAAGTAATAAAGATAACGTCTGTCTTTAGATGTCCGCGACTGTCACCCGAAAGCACGTACACCTTACATCATCATACAAACGGTTTTGTCTGTCTTTATGTTCGCCGTGTGCGTTAGTAGTGAGTATAGGATGGAACCTTTGCGATTTTGTCAAAACGGAAACCTACATCCTAAATTTTGGGACCAGGATAATATTACGGCCCGTCCCGTCTCCAAAGCGCCTAAATGAGAGAGAAGGACGAGTTTTCTCGGACACCCAAATTTCTGATTCCTTGGCCTAGAAATGATTGATTTACCTGGACGTCCCCAAATGACTTGATATGTAATAATTACTTGTGATATTATTAAAACAATTTTCCGACCACTACCACTCGAGGAGTAAACGGGTCAATAGTGTGTGCATGGTGCAAGTAAAATTTGACGAAAATGGCGCGAAATATATTATGTAGACCAAATGAGATGGTTTCCTAATATCGGTGACTAATTACCTTCGAATCGCAGTGACACTCAAGTAAGGTAACTAATTGTGAAATTGTAAAATGACTCATATGCTAGAATTTAATCGCATCTCTATTAACAATGGTCGGGAAGTTGTATGCCGATTTATGAGAGCGGGCGGCCCGGGACGGGGACAAAACGTCTCGGGCGCGAGCACTAATCACCCGGCGATCTGTCATTTGTCACTGAAAACGAAGGTAAACTCGTTAAGAGTACCTACCTGTTTGATGTAAACCAATATTAAACATTTGTAATGCCGCGGTGATTAGTCAACGAAATTTTGGATGACAACAACTCTATGCAGAATAAAGGTAGGTACTGCCATCATCAGCCATGTAACACCGCTATACCTATTTA
>JABMDO010000608.1:0-27316 GCA_014851415.1 Cnaphalocrocis medinalis | reverse complement strand
AATTTTGGGACCAGGAATATTCCGGCCCGTCCCGTCTCCAAAGCGGCTAAATGAGAGAGAAGGACGAGTTCTCGGACACCCAAATTTCGATTCCTTGGCCTAGAAATGATGATTTACCTGGACGTCCCCAAATGATTGATATGTAATAATTACTTGTGATATTATTAAAACAATTTTCCGACCACTACCACTCGAGGAGTAAGACGTGTCAATAGTGTGTCCATGGTGCAAGTAATAATTTGACGAAAATGGCGCGAAATATATTATGTAGACCAAATGAGATGGTTTCCTAATATCGGTGACTAATTACCTTCGAATCGCAGTGACACTCAAGTAAGGTAACTAATTGTGAAATTGTAAAATGACTCATATGCTAGAATTTAATCGCATCTCTATCAACAATGGTCGGGAAGTTGTATGCCGATTTATGAGAGCGGGCGGCCCGGGACGGGGACAAAACGTCTCGGGCGCGAGCACTAATCACCCGGCGATCTGTCATTTGTCACTGAAAACGAAGGTAAACTCGTTAAGAGTACCTACCTGTTTGATGTAAACCAATATTAAACATTTGTAATGCCGCGGTGATTAGTCAACGAAATTTTGGATGACAACAACTCTATGCAGAATAAAGGTAGGTACTGCCATCATCAGCCATGTAACACCGCTATACCTATTTAATTTAAGTGCAGCACTTACCATACTAACATATACTAATTCCCTCCAAATCTGGTGGTGGAATGGTGTAGTCCCTATCAAATGTTGGTTTCGATGTCTCAAATTCATCTCGTCATCTGGAATGACACAATGTTATGCTAATTTCATAAATTTCCTACATAAGATTCGCAAACTGCAACATACGCGTACTGTCAAAAGTTTAAATAAGTAGACCAAGATGCTAACCCAATAATTATGTAATATTAAATGTATTGGTGTTGCCCAATTTTGTGATTTGTAATAAATGCAAATTGCTATTAAATTAAAAATATTGAGTTCATTGGTTGTTTATTAAGACTTTATGATACCTATTATATTAATTAAAGTATAGATTTTTTAAACCCTGCCTAGGCTGCGACTTTTATTACTTTTTATTGAGGTATCTTTCCTTCTTATTTAGGCCCCTATTTAAAAAAAAAAATTCCACATTTATTGCAATTCATTCTATGAGCATGGTTGTTCAAGGTATTCAAAAGCACCTACTGAAAATTACATAATAGAGATAATCATCTCTAGACATTGAAAAACCCAAATGATAATTTACGAGTTAGGGATAAAACCCTCAGGCAATAGAGCAGGTTCACAATCAGTGTAACCAGGCCAGGCATGGTAGAAAGATAAAAGATGTTAAGTATGACAATAAATTATTTAAATTTATTTAATAAGTGAAACCTCTATGAAACACAATGTAAGTGAACTAAAAAAACACTCTTTTCAGTGGAATTGTCAGTCAGTGATCTCTGAAAACACTGGCCACTGTTATGGTTATGGTATTATTTGGAAAAAACCCCTCTAAATTGGATACGTATCACATTTAGAATCTTAGAAAGGATGAAAATGATGACTTAATGAAGGGAAAGTCAATAATTTTGACCTTTGATTTGAGTTGAAGACAGATTTTTGTATGAAACACTCACCGTCATCAAGAAATCTTGCTGGAGGCGGTTTCTCGCCTGTGACAATAAAATCCTCGTCCACATCTCCGATTCTCCCTGTGACCTGCGCCAGGTCGTTCAGAATGTCTGCCTTGGTGCACCATCTCTCGTAACTCATCGCTGATAAACTTGCAAGTCACAAGAACTCACTTTAGAGTGAGAGTGCTGACTTCGTGTTGACCCTGTTACGGGAAAATTGATGACAATGTAGATTAATTCGCAATTATTCCAACAACGAAACAAGTCATGACAAGACCAGTACCTACGACCAGTAAGTAACATTGTAATATTTTTAAAAGCAACGATTAATTTAAATTAATTAAGTATCAGAAAATAATATGTTTCATCACCAGTCTAATAGTAATAATTTACTAACCTTTAAAAATATTGCACAAATATTGCAAAAAAAAAAATATGACGAGCACAGACACAGACACAACCGAATGACAAGTGAATAAGTGAACGAGTGTGAGAACGAACGAGTGAATGATAGATAGAAAAAGAAAGAAGTGAATGACAATGCCTCATTCGTTGCCGGACAGATGTCATCTGGTGTTATTTGATTGGCCAAACTAAAATAATACTCTGAAATGTTAACTTTAATTCGTCAATTTGTTGTCTTGCCAATTGTAGATTGGTTGCCTAGCAAACTGTCAAAATCTGGATATTTCCTGGTGATATGGTTAGTGAAGCTAAAGTATCGATGATTAATGTTTCGTTATCGATACCTCTTGTTCCAAGTTCAAGTCAAGAATTTACACAGTGTAAGTTAATTTGTACATCTAATGACATTGCACTCCTTCACTGTTGCTACGATAGGGTTTTATTTTAAAGTCCTATTTAAAAGTACGAATGCTCTTGTTTGGCACTAGATTCATAGGAAAAATTTAATGTGTCGTTCAGAATAGTTGTTGCAAGAATTGATTAAAGTTGGTTAGATACATGACTTGTTAATTTTTTATGGGGGGAGGCGAAGAAATTATCAAATGTGGTAGTACAAATTGAACGACCCGGTTGGTTCAGTGGTAGTGAATGCTGCGTCTGGACCAAGGGTTGCGGGTTCGATCCCCGCACAGTACAAACCTTTGTGTGCATGAACATGTCTGTTTGTATTGGTCTGGGTGTTTTCTATGTATTATAAATATGTATTTACAAAAGAAGAGTATTATAATGTATATATTTGTCATCCCACTGTTGGTTCTGAAATCTGTAACACAGGTGCTTGAGCTACCTATCTCAGAGTCAGATCAATGTATGTGATGTAGTAGTGAAATATAATATAAAATATAATAATGTTGTTCAAAATGGATGTATGCTGTTCAGAAGGGATGTAAGTTAACAGATATTAACAGGTCAGGGGCACAAATGCGGCTCGGCGCAGCATTGTTAGGTGGATTGATATAAATGCCAGGTACAAACTTTGGTATATTTACCATACTCTGTGCATAAAACTTATTTCTAGCTTGAGGACATCAGAAAATAACAAAAGAAGATACAGATCTATACAATACAAGATAAATTTTACTAAAGGCTACTATCGTGCTATAACGAGCACATTTACTCTTCTGACATCGACTAAATAAAAAGGCACGTTATTTAAAGTAAAATCTAGAAAAAAATATCTCGTCCGCGTCTTCAAGATTTTATAGATAAGATTACCGATAACTTAGATTACTACTATACATCTCTACGAATAGCTGCGGGTGGACCCTATGGGTGGACCGGCTGAAAGTGACAGGCAATTTTGACATTGACATTTGTAAACCTACAACATTTTATAGTTTGTACTTAATTGTCTCATATGTCTGTGATTTTTGTGCAAATGTGTTGATAGTTTGCGGACAAATCAAATCTTATGAACTTAGCAAAACTCCACTAAACGTATGTACGTACCATATTATATTGTACTGTATCTAGTTATTGTGCGGTTGAAATAGATGTTTATCTGGCACCCTCATTATACTATTCTATTCTTAATATAAAACTGTATAAAATACTGCTTAAATTACAATAGCCCTTGTTTTACAGAATTTTACTATTGCCATTTCTATTTGCAACCGTTGCCTTCTAAGTCTCAGAAGTCTCTCTGAGGTTTTAACAATGGCAGACGAAAAAACAAGAGGATTCTTCAGTGACGACAGACAGTGTGAAGGCTGATGGTGATAAGGAAAATGGAGACACGGGGAAATCAGACAAGTTGAAAAGTGAGCTCATAGATGAGTCATATGTGTATAAGAAATATTTACAATACACCCTAAATTGAAATCTATTCAATGGATGTTCTCAACAAAATTTTGAGAAGAGCATCAAGTTCATTTGTGTTATTGGACTTGGGATTGTAAGCTACAAAACCCTATTCCACCTATAGTCCAATTACCATTGTTTTTTCTGGTACCTAGCCTACTGACAATCACATAACCATCTCCCCAGACTACTAGCAGAATGGAGTAGAGTGGATTATGTAAATCAATTTTTCATTGGTTTTTTGCTTGCATACATCCTCATCTCTGATTTAGTAGAAAACAACTATCACACCTTTAGATTTTATTTTAATTATAGTTCATGAAGTACCTAGCCCCTAGAACTTATTGGACAGATTGAGATAGGTAGTTTTTTTTTGACCTGTGAAATGATACCATATATAAAATTTACATAATGTAATCAAAGAATGTATGATTACAGTTGACATTCTGCTGAAGGCGACGGGCAATGCTCCAATATGAAGCAGAAGAAATGGGGCCGTAGACGCTGAGAATCCTATAGGCTGGATAACATGGAGGTTGTCAAGAAGTACCTCAAACTGGAAAGCTGATGGAAGAATACTGGTGATGAATATGTTGATTTTACTTGGTTATATCTATGTTATTTATCTATACTAATAAATAAAGGCTGAAGAGTTTGTTGTTTGTTTGTTTGTTTGAACGCGCTAATCTCCGAAACTACTGGCTGCGATTTGAATAATTCTTTTTTTGTTGGATAGTACCTTTATTCGAGGAGGCTATAGGGCCTAAATAACATTACGCTTATGACCAATAGAGGCAAAGGCACAGAGCGGTAAATGTGTAAAAACGGGGAACATTTTCCACGCAGGACGATAAGTCCCGCGGGCGGCCCGGCTCGTAAACAGGTTATATTGTGTAAATCACAAATAAATAAATAGGGCTTATAGGTAAATCAAAAAGGCCAAGGGTTAGTGAGATGTAATCAGCACTCAGCACCAACTATTGCCAATAGTTTGAAACTAATATTATATAATAGTCCTAAAGCAAAGTGAGGGTAGAGGGTCTTCACTTGAACACTCGAAGTCTTTGTCTTATATTTTTCTCATTAAATTTCAGTTCCTGTATGTAAATCAGACGTTTGCACCATCACCAGACCAGATAGTGAAGAACTTGTATGAATGCTTTGGAACAGACGGCAAGCTCGTGTTACACTACTGCAAGAGTCAAGCGTGGGGATGAAGCAACATTCCATTGTGGTCACCTACATCGAGGTATCCCTGTTATAAAGTGAGCTAGACTTCTGTTTTTATTTATGCCTGATTTTTCATCATCAGACTATTATTAACCCTTTGAACGCCAACGACGCTTTTTGGCATCATTGCTCGCTCCATTTTGAGACCCACGCCACCTTCAGTGTCTTTAATTTGCTGTCTTTTCTGTGCGAATACACGAAATTAAAGACAATTTCGGTATTTTAACTACGATTATTACATTAAAGTATATCATTTATTTTTTTAAATAACTTTAATTTTATCATTAACTAGCGGCCGCCCGCGACTTTCGTCCGCGTGGAAAGTAACTTTTTACCCCCTTTCACCCCTTACAACCCCCTTTTCGCAATAAAAAGTAGCCTATTTCTTTCTCAGGGTCTAGATTATCTGTATACCAAATTTCTTTAAATCCGTTGAGTAGTTTGGCGTGAAAGAGTACAGACAGACAGACAGACGAGTTACTTTTCGCATTTAAATATTGTATGGATTATTCTGTGATTGATAAAATAGCCATTGAATGTATTATTAAATTTAATGTAACAATATCTTCCTCCGACGCCAGTGACAACTTAAGCGCAGGTAGTGTTGTCGAAATAAAGTAAACATAAAAAATTGAAGATTCTGAAGATACTTTTAAGAACTCTTCATTAAAATTTCAACATTAAAATTCTTATACAATTTTTATTCATATTATAATTTTCATGGTGCATTTATTTAATTTTACTATATAATGAAATACACCAATTGTGTAATAAAATGGCTTATTTAATTAAAACGTTCGATAAATGATTCAATAAAAACGACATCATAGTTTGTATTATTAAAACTATGCTCGTACGCCGTTGACTCCTTTAGGAGCCCGCTCTGACGTCATTACCGGAGCTGCCTACTAACAATATGCGGGGCAATTGTCGGTAGAATAATTTTATTTTGACACAATCAAGTAAAAAAATATTCATTCATTGGTCTGATGAACCGTTTTTGCCTGATGTCAGCCCTTTTGACACGCTTTGCCAGTGGTATTTTCTCCATCATTGAATTTATCATCGTCTTCCTCTGAATAGATAATTTTGAATATATGTAATAAAAATCTTGTAAATGTAAACGAATCTCGATAACCTTGTTGCTCTGTGAACATCTCTAGTTTTTTCGAATATTATGTATTTAGTGACGCCATTGACCTCTAAAGGCGTCATGTAGTGTTGTTAATATCAAGGTACATAATTGTTCGTTTGACTAGGTTTTATAAGTTTTTCTTGTTTAAAACGAAATATTGTACACTCTACTTATTTCGTTCGTTCGTAAGTTGCCCTTTTTAAGATTTTGGTTAATTCATACTGATAATTGAAATAAAACGTCTTTAATAAAGCAGAATATTTTTTTTTTCTTTAATAACATGGACATCACTAATGCCAATAGTACCGCAACACCTCTGTAAAACGGTCTGGCGTCGAGGGAACTTTCTTAGTGGAATGTAATGCGTTCAAAGGGTTAATGGTAGCCTTACTTGGAGAATTAAAGTTGTCTTACATCTTACTATAACTGCAACATAAATAGAGTGACTTACTTGTAATTATATAAACATTTACTACATTTCGACAGTCCCAAGAACAATATCGTATCTGATATTTTTACTTAGCAGATACGACTTTCACTATTATCAGATATTTGAAAAATCAGCCCATAGTCATTTAAAACTTATCTACATTATGAATCGATGGCTCTCCAAGGACCTCCTAGGACCAAACCTAATTGATAGCCATCACTTCATTTATACTATTGTCTTACGATATTGTACTTAAGCTTTCCGGGTGTCCACTTGTAATAGGTGCAAGAGGATGCTAAACGTACACGACGACAACTCTTCAAGTCACTGTTATCTGTCACATTTCCTCGAATCTAATTCTTATTAATGCCTAGGTAGTTGACCAACTGCACTTAAATGAGTTATTTAAAAGGGTGTACAGGTTTCGGTATCGAAATCGGCAAGGTTGGTTAGGCTTGCTGAACTAACCTTATCTATTTAGAAAATTTAATTTTGCAACATTAATAATTTTTCAGAAGTTGATCAACAAATTCAGAATGTAATTTTAAGACCCAATTGTACACCAAAGGAACAATAAAGATTTATGATTATGATTTTAAATGACTATAATATTTGCGAGTGCATTTTATAAATGTGATATTATGTATTGTTGTGTTATATTGTAATAAGGAAAAATTATATTAAATTAAGGTAAATACTTTCGTAACTTTTACTCGAAAACCCTTCATGTTATACGAATTTGTCTGTGTAGCTGTGAGCATTCTTAGATTGCAAGGACTAAAAGAATAAAACAAGTAGTATCCAAAATAATACAAATTTAATAATAAATAGTAACCTATGGTTATTACAAACACCTTGGTATAAATTATGAACACATTGTTTCGTCGTCTTCCTTCCTTTCTTATTTCTTGTCGCCTCCTCCGCTACTGACAAATTCTTTGCTTGTAGTCCTTGTAGGCAGGTTGTCTGAAATTAATTTTAGTTTTTTACTCTTTTCCCTCCTGGCCAAACTGGTTTCATCATCATAATCATTACAGCCAATAGACGTCCACTGCTGGAAATAGGCCTCCCCAAAGTTCTCCACACAGATCGGCCCTGTGCCACCCGCATCCAATGGATTCCCGCGACCTTGCCACCAAACCGGTTTGGCCACGAAGAAATGCGATTCCACGTAGTCAAACTCAATATTGTTATCTTCCTGTCTGTAAAGCATACCTATGTTATGGTCTAATGAAACTTGCAGAATTCCGAACGTTATTATGGCTTTTCATGCGGGCGAAGCCGACGGAACGCAACAGTTTACAGAAGTGAGTGCAGAGGGGCTAGCACAAACGTCAAAAAGAATTCGTGTCGTTATATAACGTACGCTAGTACTCGACACGAAGTACCTCTACGTACCGTATCGTAACTATTTCCTTCAAAAATGTATTCGGCCGTGTCACTACTAGTGTGACACGGCCGAATACATTTTTGAAGGAAAGGCAATGGAAGTGGAATCGAAACATGAAGGTAAGCGAATTAGTGTCCTTGCGTCTCCGCACACACTTGTGCACTCTAAATATTCTGCGTCGATTGTCCGCTAGACATGTGTAACTCAGGAGAGATTGGAACTAAAAGATGTGCATCCTTGTAAAAGAGTTAATAACTCCGTAACTCCCCTGCTTCCTTTATAACTCTTTACAATATCTTTAACTCTCTGATGTGAAGATTAATTTTAGAAGGACGAAGTCTGAACAAATCTTTTCAGAGAGTGACAGAGTTATTAAGGAGTTAAATATGTAAGAAGAGTTAGTGAGCGAGACTGGATCGTAAAGGAGCGAGTGAAATCGCTATAGCGGGATTTTATGAATCGAAAAGTCGGGAGCATGATTGGAACAACGGATTATCGAGAAGGAGGACATTACTAACCGCCAGGAGGGCATTACTAATAGCCCACCGTATTAGCAAACTGAAGTGGCAGTGGGCTGGTCACATTAGCCGCAGAACTGACAACCGTTGGAGCCATAAAGTCCTTGAGTGGAGACCGCGACTCGGTAAGCGTAGTGTTGGATGCTGCGACAAGATGGGATGACGACATTCGAAGGCTGGCTGGAGTGAGCTGGATGAGAGTGGCCGAAAATCGGGAGCGGCGTGCATTAGGGGAGACCTATGTCCAGCAGTGGATGAGCGTGGGTTGCTGATGACTAACCGCCTGGTCCGGGCGGGCGACAGCACTTGGTCCCGCCGGACTTAGGCGTGGACTTGGCGGAGCGCTGCGTGGCGTCGCACGGGCAGCACGAGTGCACGCTGCTGCGCGTCGTGTCCATGGCTGAGATCTTCTCCACCTGGAGAACCGGGCCATAGTATAGTATCGATAAAAAAAGTGTACTACACAAAAATCTATTTTCTATTCTATTTATAAAGAGACTAGCGGCCGCCCGCGACTTCGTCCGCGTGGTAAAGTAACTTTTTACCCCCCTTTTAACCCCTTACAACCCCCTTAATATTATTATGTTGATACAACTTAAACAAATTATTTCGACCAAATTTGGTACCATAAAAACGGTCATTGTGACTAAACCTTAAAAGATAGACATAATCCGTCGCGGACTTTTTTTTAGATCATGTATAGAGGAATAATTCTTTCATACATATTTTTTGTGTATCTTGAACCGTTTTTCGCAGCGCACGCAAAGAAAGCCTTCAAAAATGAATAATTTTTCCCCGTTTTTTACACATTTACCGCTCTGTCTTTGCTCCTATTGGTCATAGCGTAATGTTATTTAGCCTATAGCCTTCCTCGATAAATGGACTATCCAACAAAAAAAGAATTATTCAAATCGCACCAGTAGTTTCGGAGATTAGCGCGTTCAAACAAACAAACAAACTCTTCAGCTTTATTATATTAGTATAGATAGTGGCCCACACTAATTTCGTTTCGGGATTTTTGTTTGTTGCAACAATAGATGGCGCTGGCCGTTGATTACATCGCGCATGTGTTTCGATTTTTTGAGGTAACCCTTGTGGTTGTCTATAGACGTTATCTATTTATAAATAGTATAGAAGATAACTTCTATAGAAAACGACATGTCTTACAGGTAAACAAAAATATGAAACGCCAGCACGATGTAATGGATGGACGCCCAGTGGCATCTGTTGGTTCAGTTTGGAACTACTATCCCAAAGCAAAGTTCGGGCGGGCGACTATCCATACTAATATTATATTAAATGGGAAAGTGAACAGAAAACCGGTGTGAAGCAGCTCCTGTGCTGTGTTTCGCCGAGTGAGTGAGGGTACCGGAGGCCCATCGGGGGGAAGGGGATAAAAGGTTAGCAGCGCACTTGTGACTCCACTAGTGTTGCCGGTGTCCATGGGCGGCGGCAATTGCTTACCATCAGGTGATCCGCCTGCTCGTCTGCTACCTATCACATAAAAAAAGTGTGTCTACAGAAATAATATGTTTGTCTTTCTTTCACGGCAAAACGAAGCAACGAATTGACGTGATTTTTAAGTGGAGATAGTTGAAGGGATGGAGAGTAACATAGGCTACTATATTGCCCCTTTCTAACCCTCAATTTTAGGGAAGGGTAGTAATTTATAAATCACGGTCGTATGACTGATCCGTTTGTAAATCCTCTAGGGAAGCCTATTCCCAGCAATGGCAGTGGGCTGAGTTATACCTTAGTGGGCGCCGCAGGTATCTTGATGGGGCGGTCCCCGGCAGCTCTCTGCTTGTCGGACAGCGGCAACTTGAGCTGTTCCTCCAGAGATGGCGCCTCCCGCTGCGAGCCTGCCTTGCGCTCGGTGGGCGGTGGCTCTTTGGGCACGTATTGCTGAAACATTCGCAGAATGATACCCCTATACGGTGATTGAGAGGTCAAAATGTCACTAAGAGCCGGCCCACACTACGCGTTTTAAACGCGCGTTTTACAGGTGTTTTGTAGTTCATTGCTGTTTAGTTAGAAGCTCTATAAATAATGGCTAGAATCTTTCCAGCAATGAACTACAAACCGCGCAGTCGAACCGCGCGGTTTCCGCCGTGTCTGAACCGGGCCTAAACAACCAATGACATTGAAGTTAGATCTCAGTCATCTAGCTGATTTTTCACACGCGATATTAATCACTATAAGTTTATTATGACTGGCCGGTTGGCGCATGTGGCAAGACTGCTGTTTACCACATGGGGCTTTCTTATGACAATGTATGTCGAAATAATAGTTACGAATTTTGTGTATTTAATGTAAATGGACCTCTTTCCTCATAAACCTAACAGACAGCAGGACAAAGAAGGACTCACCTTGATAGAAGATCTCCTCTGACCGCTCACCATGTGCCGGGCCCGGGCACGACGTAGATACACACACTTGATGGGATGAACTTTGTTTGATGATTTAGGATGATGCACAAATGTTCTAGATGCTAACGCACAGAATTAATACGATTTTAACACATAGTTTATCGGGAGCGCGTACGCCGGCTGCACCGATCGTTGCGAAGACGAGAGTGAAGTGTGTCCCTCTTCAGCTGTCAAAAATGACAGCTCACTGCTACTGGTTAATGTTTACGAGGTTCAGTCCAGTTACGTATTAGTTATAGCTCTGGCCTCCAGCTCAGGCCAATTACTTAAAATGAATAAATGATAACGAAACATACCGCCCACCAAAATACACCGTAGTTGTATTTTCACAACATACTAACGAATAGAATAAGCTTAAGTTCACGAATGTGTATGAACGACGATAAAAGCTACTTAAACTTAACGGTAAACTAGTTTGCTTAACCTAATCAATGAAGAAAATAACGTTAGAAGGGATTAATCGACGAGATTAGGCAAAGGACAAACCTTGGTGAGAGGTCTGGTTAAGAATGAACCCGTAGGTAAACGAACGGTTACGATACGAACTAATCCATCGGGACTAGTATGCAGCTGCTCCACTCGAGCCAACTGCCAATGCAGCGGTGGGGCTTCTGATTTAAGAATAACCACAGAACCGATTTCTAGTGGTTTTAAATGTTTGGTCCACTTTGCACGCTGAGTCAGCGATTGAAGATATTCATTTCTCCATCGCTTCCAAAAATCTTGTTGGAAGCGCTGAATGAGTTGCCATCTTCGTAAACGGGTTAGATTTGTTGACGTAAGGTCTTCGTCAGGAACAGACGTCAGCGGTTCAAGAGTTAGAAAATGGCCCGGTGTGAGCACGGAGAAATCGTTTGGATCCGAACTCAGCGGGTAAAGTGGCCTAGAATTAAGCATCGCTTCTATTTGAATGAAGAGTGTAAAAAGTTCGTCTAACGTTAAGCATTGCGTGCCTACGATACGATACAAGTGTGACTTGACTGCCTTGACTTGGATCTCCCAAACTCCACCAAAATGTGGGCTTGCCGGAGGGTTAAATTTGAAAACGATACGTTCAGCGTGAGATGCGCTTTGCATGAACGAAGAAAGTTCACGAGCCGCACCTACGAAATTCGTTCCGCAATCCGAATAAATCGTAGAAACACGACCTCGACGTCCTACGAAACGTCGCAAGGCTGCGATGAAGGCTTCCGAAGTTAACTCTGTCGCGACCTCTAAGTGAAGCGCTTTTGTTGTGAAGCAAACGAATAAGCAGAGATAAGCTTTGCTGATTTTAGCACCACGGTGTTTACCAGATTTAATGCGAAACGGACCCGCATAGTCAACGCCTACGATAGAAAACGGTTTGACTTGATTGACACGAACGGAAGGCAAGTCACTCATGTACGGTTCAAGCGGAGTAGGATTCGTTTTATAACATTGAAAACATTTCGAAACACGGTTACGAATGGCACGCTTTGCCGAAACAATCCAAAATTGTTGTGAAATTAGATAATGTAATGTATTGATTCCAGGGTGACAGTTTTCACGGTGAAAAGCATCGATAATACGATCGGTTAACGAAGCCTGTCGAGGCAGTAAGGCCGGATGTTTATGACTGAATTCCAGTCCGGATCGAGAGAGCCTACCGCCCACCCTGAGAACCCCACGGTCATCCAGGAACGGATTGAGTTTACGCATGTGTTTTGAAAGAAGTTTGCCTTCTTTCAATCGATTGATTTCTTCAGAAAAGTGAAGAGTTTGAATACGTTTGACAATAGTCAACAGCGCGTTATGAAGTTCTGCACGGTTAAGAAAAAGATCAGAACAACGATTTTGTTTATCTTTAAGATTACGAATGAAGCGAAGCCAGTAGCCAACAATACGTTGGACTTTTCTAATGGACGAGAAAACGGTTTAATAAATGATCGATAGGATGCGAAGAAGGGGTTGCGCATGCTAACAAGACCTGTACCTTCTCCTCTACACGAAGCTCTTGAACAGGAGGATCCGAATTCGATGTTGGCCAATATTGAGATGCTTGACATAACCAGTCTGGTCCCGCCCACCATAAGGCGCTCTGAACGAGCTCAGCAGGTGTCTGGCCACGTGAGGCGATGTCGGCTGGGTTAGATGATGAAGGCACGTGCTGCCAATGAGCGCCTGGTATGGTATCTTGGATGTGGCTTACGCGGTTGGCCACGAAAGTTTTCCAACGTGAGGATGAGGATCGAATCCAGGAAAGAGCAACGGTGGAATCAGACCACGCATAGATATCGGATATAGGAAAAAGTCGACTGAAGATTTCATTTACGAAACGCAAAAGATCGGATAGCATAACGGCTGCGCATAGTTCCAGGCGTGGCAGTGAAACTTTCTTAATCGGAGCAACCCGAGCCTTGGACATGACGAAAAATACCTTGACATTGTTGTCACGGTCGCAAACGCGTAAATAGATTACGGCTCCATATCCAAGCTCTGAACTATCAGCAAAACCATGAATCTCGCACGAAGTGGGATTACAAACGGATAAACGACGGGGAATTCTAAGGCTTGCAATAGCGGGTAGTTCTTGTGTGTAACGACTCCACTGACGCTGGATGGCTTCCGGGGGATCTTCGTCCCACGAGATATCTAGAACCCACAACTTCTGTACAAGAAGTTTGGCGAAAAAAGTTAAAGGGGAAAGAAAACCCAACGGATCGTAGACTCTAGCGAGTTCGCTTAAGATGGTACGCTTACTACACTTTCGATCAAGCGGGTTGACTTCAAAAGTGAAGTGATCGTACTTTGGATCCCACTTTAATCCTAGAATTTTAAGAGGGTTTGATTCTTCAACGTCCATAGATACCGGATCTGTAAGACAGTATTCCGGAGGTAAATCGGATAAGAGTTCTGGCTTATTACTGCTCCACTTACGAAGTGACATGCCACCTCGTTGAAGAAGTTCGATGATTTCTGCCTTGGCACGAGAGGCTTCCTCCATCGAAGGACAGCCTGAAACGACGTCGTCGATGTAGACGTCATTCTGTAAGATTGCCTTGGCTAACGGTAGATCGTTACCTTCGTCATCGGTTAGTTGCTGGATGGTACGACAAGCGAGAAATGGCGCTGACGAAACACCGTAGGTTACGGTATTAAGTCGATACTCTCGTAGTTGTTCAGACGGATGCGATCTCCAAAAGATCCTTTGATAATCACGATGCTCTCGTTTGACCATGATTTGACGATACATTTTACAAACGTCTGCCGAAAATACAACGAGATGGGTACGAAACCTCAAGAGAATTTCCAAAATGCACGCTTGCAGTTTTGGACCGATAAGCAAGGTTTCGTTCAACGATACGCCGGCGGCGGCGTCTTTGCATGAGGCATCAAAGACGACGCGCAGTTTTGTCGATACGCTGTCTGGACGAAGGACACAGTGATGAGGAATATAAAACTTCCCAGAGGGTAAATCTTGCGTAGGCACTGGGCTCATGTGACCACACTCGAGATAGTCATCCATGAACGCCGCATATTGTTCCTTAAGAACCGGATCGCCTAGAAGTTTCCGCTCTAACGAATGAAAACGCCGTAAGGCCGTATCACGTGATCCTGGAAAATAGAATTCCTTGTCTTCTTTAAAAGGCAAGGCCACGGTGAATCTTCCAGAGGAGTCACGAGTAGTTGATTTACGATAAATGTCTTCGCAACGTTGATCTTCCGAAGAAAGCTTCGATGTACTTGGAAGATTGTCAAGCTCCCAAAACCTCTTGACTTCGTTAGATAATTGATTGTCCGATACGAAGAACGAATTGACGTTGTTCGTGTTCCCGCCTACACTTCCCAAGAGAAGCCAACCAAACACGGAGTTCAACGCCGCTGGCTGCGGAGGTTCTCCTCTAACACTTCCCGGAAGAATTAGAGAGGGGAAAAGCTCAGCGCCGAGAAGGATATCGATCGGACCCGGTTTGTCACAATCTGGATCAGCCAGATTGAGACCACGAATATTTAGCCAAGAAGATTTGTCAAGCTGAACGCTAGGCATGTTTCCACAGATGTTAGGTAATGTGAGTGCTTCTACGTTGAAGGCTACTCTCCCGTTGACGTTAATTTGAAGTTGAACTGCACCTGACACGGAGGCAGTAGATTGACCCAAACCGCGAATATGACGTTTAGTCGAAATATGTTCAAGCCCTAACTGTTTGGCTGCACGCTCAGTAACGAAATGACCTTGGCTCCCAGAATCAATGAGAGCACGCAAGGTCTGAAAACCACCAGATGAATCACGAATCTGAATCGCTGCGGTAGAAAGAAGAACGACAGAAGAAGAATCTCCGAGATTCGTTAGAACGCGAATAGAATCGTTTATCTGAGGCTTTGCTTCAGAAGTCGAATTTTCCGTATGAAGAAGCGTGTGATGTCTCTGATGACAAATTTTACATTTAAAAACCGAATGACATTGTTTGAGAGAATGAGAAGGCTTTAAACAGTTGAAACACCAGTTTCTTTCCCGCGCGATGTTGTGACGTTCCTGCGCAGAGCGCTCAGCGAACGATTTACAATAAGAAATAGAGTGGGTCTCATCACAGAATATGCACTTCGAATTTGGAGTATACGGATAATTATTTCCCGGTTTAGAATTAGGTGGGAAACTATTATTCCTATGCGACTTGTTAGGGAACGAATCGTTACGCTGAATTGACTTCTCAACATTCGATAAAAACGATGACGTCATAGGTTTAAAATTATTTGATTTAGAATGAACTTGAATTTTATTATTACTATTCGACGACGATTTGTTAGATTTGTTTGAATCACGATTAGACGAAAAATGTGTGTCTCGAACGAAGGCTTCACATTGCGAATAAAGAAACTCCTTCAGTGTTTCATAACGTGGGAGTTCCGGAGTAGGGTGAGCTTGCTCAAAAGCACATCGAGTTTTCGAGTCCAACTTCGATAATAATAGATAGCATAAAACGAAGTCCCATTGTTCGATCGGTAAATCCAAACCTTTGAGGATAACTAAGTTTTCGTTAAAAAGGTCTAAAACGCGTCTAAATTCAATTGGTGAACTTGATTTTAAATCGATTTGTTGCATCTCACGCCAGCACGTAAAAGCAAGTTCTCTGTTATCACGATAACGACCGACGAGTGTGTTAAACGCTGCTTCATAGTATGATCCCTCGACCGGGAACGTCCGAATCAATCCTAATGCCTCGCCGTGTAAGCTTGATCGCAAATATTGCATGCGGTCCGAATTTGAAAGCGATTTATTAAGATGGATGAGCGAATTAAAAGAATCGAAAAACATCGGCCACGATTTTATATCGCCGGAGAATTTGGGAAGATCGAGTCTCGGTAATTTGAAAGAACTTTGAACCTGCACGGATTCTGTCGAATGTGTTGTTGTCGACTGTACCAATTCATTGTGTAAGGTTAAAAGTTGAAAATATATATCGTCGAACTCGGAACGAACTAAATCCTCACCATCCACACATGAATCATCGACTACGCTTAAAATGTCGCTATGCGCTTCCTCGAAATTAGAATACCATTTCTGTACTGAAGAATAATACGCACGAAAAGTATTTAAATCGGAAGTATTCGATTTGACGAGTTCTGCGATCTCCAACGCCTTACGCATTCGATTTAGAGCTAAAGTTCGTTTACGTCTAAGAACAGGCAAGTCAAGTACACTTGGACCACTAATATCCATTGATTTAGATTTAACCTTTTTCATAAGAGTACTACGTTTAATGGCGGAAGTCATGTTTAAAACAATAAGATAGTTTACTAATACAAATAGATTAACCAATTGAAAATGTTCAGAAAATTATGTTGCTCACTGTACTACGAATACACGTCTGAATTACCTATTGTGGACAAACAATGTTAAAGATATTCGAAATAAATGTGTTAAACGGAACGTACTAGAATTAATTATTTCGAATTCGCTTTTGCTAAGTTCGATTGTAAACAACAATGACGAAGGAATGCGGACTATACTGCCTATCTATAAATTACCTATAAGTTATTACGGGATTCGCAACTACGTTTTAATTATCTATGGAAACTTTAACTAAATATGTGTTACACGGCAAAATTACGAAGTATGTTATTTGTGCATCCGATACGAAGAATTAACCCGGTTATGAATGACCTATCGAATCCGGTCGGATTATACGGAAATATCACGACGGAGTGACGGTAGAAAAATACGATTATGAATTGTTAATTTCTTCACGAAATTATTTTATTGTATGATGAAAATAAACGTTAGGACAACAATAAAATAATAGGTTTTATCATCTAGTTCATACACATTATGGAAATACGATAAACTTTGTAGGATTTGCAACGATTAATTACGTCATGGCCGGCATGATGCACCATGAATGCGTTTAGATAATTGTGAAAATACGGATTACGGGTACAAAATGAATAGGAATTTTTCACAAAATCTATAGAACAATTGATTTAGATTGAATTTATGTTAGATATGAAAGGAAAGGTCCCTGTTCCGGGCGCCAGAAAATGTGGCAAGACTGCTGTTTACCACATGGGGCTTTCTTATGACAATGTATGTCGAAATAATAGTTACGAATTTTGTGTATTTAATGTAAATGGACCTCTTTCCTCATAAACCTAACAGACAGCAGGACAAAGAAGGACTCACCTTGATAGAAGATCTCCTCTGACCGCTCACCATGTGCCGGGCCCGGGCACGACGTAGATACACACACTTGATGGGATGAACTTTGTTTGATGATTTAGGATGATGCACAAATGTTCTAGATGCTAACGCACAGAATTAATACGATTTTAACACATAGTTTATCGGGAGCGCGTACGCCGGCTGCACCGATCGTTGCGAAGACGAGAGTGAAGTGTGTCCCTCTTCAGCTGTCAAAAATGACAGCTCACTGCTACTGGTTAATGTTTACGAGGTTCAGTCCAGTTACGTATTAGTTATAGCTCTGGCCTCCAGCTCAGGCCAATTACTTAAAATGAATAAATGATAACGAAACAGCGCATTTGGTAGTGACCCTGCCTCAAACGCCGAAGGTCGTGGATTCGATCCCCACCCTGGACAAAAATTCGTGTGATGAACACTTGTGTTTGTTCAGTGTCTGGGTGTTATATATGTATTTAAGTATTGTATTTGTGATCCTCTGTTCCTGATATCTGTAGTACAAGTGCTTAAGCTGCTGTACGGAGTCAGGTTCTTACATATTTGATAATTTGGATACAAAGTCAGTGGTGTTACATTAATTATAAGATGCGTTCCAAGGATAACTACAAAAGCACGGATTACATTTCTGCATCTTGTCGCGAGTCAAAACTTATCTCAAAACAAAAACATCATGATGGCGGATTCCCCCGCAATCGAGCATAGATAGAGCGGGCATCGCTGACCTTGCCTGCGCTCTGATTCGTCAGAGCGCGGCACCACAGAATGACAGGCAACCAACCTAGTAAAGCCGCGAAAATTTAAAAGATCGCGTTTGCTAACATAACTCCCGCGCTACAAGGTCATTGTATGACATGTTGTGTGAAGATTTTTGCTTTGCGGTACCTCGGGCACGCGCCACACTATAATGCTGCCGGCGGCGCAGCTGCTGACCACGAAGCGGCCGTCGGGGCTGAAGCGCGCCGCCGTCACCGCGCCCGCGTGCCCCAGCCCGATGTGCGTGTAGATGCCCTCCTGGTACTTCCACAGCTAACGAACAAAATAAAAATCAAAATAATAGGTTAATAATAGGTTGACTGGAAGAGATCGCTCATAGTGATAGGGCCGCCTTTGTTTTTTTATTATGTGATAGGTAGCAGACGAGCAGGCGGATCACCTGATGGTAAGCAATGCCGCCGCTCATGGACACCTGCAACACCAGTAGAGTTACAAGTGCGCTGCCAACCTTTTATCCCCTTCCCCCCCGGGTGGGCCTCCGGTACCCACACTCACTCGGCGAAACACAGCACAGGGGCTGCTTCACGCCGGTTTTCTGTGAGGCAGTGGTATCACTCCGGTCGAGCCGGCCCATTCATGCCGAAGCGTGGCTCTCCCACAGTTACATTTTTTTTTGTTGTACATTACTCCTGTACTCGTATAACTAGTTTTAAGTATACCTCTGTTTTGTGTGCAATAAAAAGCATATTCATTCATTCATTCATTCATCTTTATTCGGAAGGTCAATTTCAAGTAGGTACATAATAAAATAAGTTTTTGCAGTAGGGAGTGCAGTGGGGGAACGTAAAGGAAAACCTTTGAAGGCATACCTTGACAGTCTGATCGTTCCCGCCCGTGACGAAGAGTTCACCATTTTGCGTGATGTCTATCCCGTTGATGGCGCCCACTTTACTCGCTTCCAGCTGGAATAGTATAACGGATCAGTTACAGTTCAGGGGGCACAGCAGTGCCCCCACCAAGTCGAGCAAAAAAGCGGCACGGCTGTACCATCCTTTTCTCCTAGCAATTCAGGCCATTTTCGACCCCCTGTAACTTCGTTGTGAATATTACTTTTAGATAAATAGATTCCATAAGTATTAAGGGGCTACAAAGTTAATTATTGCTAAAAACGGCCACTTTTAGCAATAATTGACATTATTGTTACTTGTCGCGTGTTTTATATATTGTATTGCATCTTGAAAAATTCAATTGACTTTTATCTAAGTCTGTAATGTTTTGCTTTCTTAAAAAAATATCGTATTTTCGCCACAATTAGTGTAAATAGGTTGGCGGCGCTAGTTTCATTCGTATAGCCCCTTAAGTCCATAAAGTTATATTTAAGTACCTAAACTTGCACAAAAGGTCATTCACCTGTTCTCTCGACCAAACTACCTCATACATTTTCATAATACCAAAATACTTAAGTATATATTTGTTGAATAAACTAAGTAAATCAAAATAAATAACGACACGGTGGACTGACGATCTAACGAGTTGCTTGGATGCGAGTGGCACAGGAATCTGTGTGGACAACATTGGTAAGGCCTATGTTCAGCAGTGGACGTCTATTGGCTGAAATTATGATGATGATTTTTGTTTTGTTCTAGATGGTGTAAAAACTCAATTACTAATAAAATCCAGAAGAGTTAATCTAGTCACACTGGTCAATCTTATTATAAATAACGTGTCCCTTTGATAACTCGTCGTTGGCAGGGTTAAATGTGTTCGTTATAGCACAATAGCAGCCATTAATAAAAAAAAGATGATGATGATGACAGTCAAATATCCCAAAGACCCAAAGTAGGTAACTGTGGGAGAGCCACGCTTCGGCATGAATGGGCCGACTCGACCGGAGTGATACCACTGCCTCACAGAAAACCGGCGTGAAGCAGCCCCTGAGCTGTGTTTCGCCGAGTGAGTGAGGGTACCGGAGGCCCACCCGGGGGGGAAGGGCATAAAAGGTTGGTAGCTCACTTGGAACTCTACTGGTGTGGCAGGTGTCCATGAGCGGCGGCATTGCTTACCATCAGGTGATCCGCCTGCTCGTCTGCTACCTATCACATAAAAAAAAGTAGCTATAATGGCGCCAGTAAAAGTCTCTACCTCTCTGGCCAAATTCCCGCTGCCGGTCTCCCAGTAGGCCACCCTCCGGTCCGTCCCGCCCGTGAGCAGCTGGCAGCCCTGCGGCTCGAAGCAGATGCACATGAACAGCGTGTTCGCGTACATCACCTGGCGGCGGGACAGGGATCTGCAGAACAGAAGATAGATAGATAGATACTCTTTATTTATTTATTGCACAACACATTACAGAACTTAATGCTAATAGTAGTTTACTAATACACAAATATACAGAAGGCAAATTACGAGTACAATTGCATTGACGGTGTCTGCCCGAAGCGCGAAAGGCCCCGTATTCGATTCCCGGTCAAATCAATTTAGAATAAAAAAAATCTAAGTTTTCCTGGATCTCTGTTCTGGATAGACGCCCACAGTTAATTATCATCACCCGGTACTCATAGTACAGGGGTTGCCCTAGTTTGAGACCAGGTTGATTGGTGTGATTGTCTGGCGATTATTAATTTTATTATTATTGCAGGCCAACAAGACCGATGGTACTGATGGGGGGTGCGCCCTCTGGTGGCGGGTAGCATAAGGTACAGTAACAGGGGATAGCCACGCTTCGGCATGACTGAGCCGGGTCGACCGGATTGATAGGTACCACGCCTCACAGAAGACCGGCGTAAAGCAACGCCTGCGATGTTTCGTCGAGTGAGTGAGAAGGTTAAAGGTTGGCAGTGCACTTGTGACTATACTGGTTTTGCATGTCTATGGTCGGCGGCAATCGCTTACATCAAGTCATCCATTTGCTCGTCTTCATCTATCACATAAAAAAAACCATTGCAATACTACATCATCATCATCAGCAAACTACACTCGTCCACTGCTGGACATAGGTCTACACTAACCATTGTAGGCCAGCCAGATCTACACTAGCCGTTGTAGGCCAGCCAGATCTACACTAGCCGTGTAGGCCAGCCAGATCTACACTAGCCATTGTAGGCCAGCCAGATCTACACTAGCCGTTGTAGGCCAGCCAGATCTACACTAGCCGTTGTAGGCCAGCCAGATCTACACTAACCATTGTAGGCCAGCCAGATCTACACTAGCCGTTGTAGGCCAGCCAGATCTCGGTTTAAAGATGTTTATTTTTCTCATAAGATTACAAATCACTTACATGAGAAAATAACTTAAATAAACTAATTACAAAAAACTGTGTGGGGCAAGAGTTTATACAATCAAAATCACTAGCCATTGTAGGCCAGCCAGATCTACACTAGCCATTGTAGGCCAGCCAGACCTACACTAGCCGTTGTAGGCCAGCCAGATCTACACTAGCCATTGTAGGCCAGCCAGATCTACACTAGCCATTGTAGGCCAGCCAGACCTACACTAGCCATTGTAGGCCAGCAGATCACTAGCCATTGTAGGCCAGCCAGACCTACACTAGCCTTTGTAGGCCAGCCAGATCACCTGAACGTCATATCCCTCTTTGTCGCAGGGCGTCACGACACACTAAGCTTCCCACGAGTCGCGAGTCTCCACTCAAGGGAACATTACGGCTCCAGCGGTATACTCACATGAAGAGGTCCCATATGATGGCGGAGCCGTCTGTCCCCGCGCTGACGGCCTCCGTGTCGTTGGGGGACACCTGTATGGCCGACACGGGGCTCTTGTGCTCCTTCAGGACCTTCTTCAGGCTCTGGCACTCGGGCTTGATGTCCCACACTCGGACCTGAGTAGGGAAGGAATATTTTGAGAGGAGAAATAGTCAGCACAATAATTTGTGCAAAGGTATCAGAGGGTACAAAGTCCGATAGATGGCGTTACGTTGACTTCAGTAAGCCTAACATGCGCACCGCGACAAAATTTTGTCGACTCTCGTTCGCGAGAGCGCATCCTTCTATCCCGCTCATCGCTCAGTCAGGTGAGCGAGACGCAACTTGCGCCGACAAATAACGAGTGTCGACAAATTATCTCGTGGTGCGCATGTTAGCCCAGCAGGTCGAACTTTGAAGACATTGGTCGTTTTGTACGTAACTTCGTAAATTTTATGACAAGATACGTCAAAATGTAACCAATCCACTCGTTGTTGGACCTGAGCCTAATATGCGCACCGCGACAACATTTTGTCGACACTCGTTCGCGAGAGCGCATCTTTCTATCCCGCTCATCGCTCAGTCAGGAGAGCGAGAAGCAACTTGCGCCGACGTAATACGAGTGTCGACAAAATTATCTCGCGGTGCGTATGTTAGCCCGGCTGACGTTAACTTAACGCCATCTATCGGATTTTGCATTTGCAAAAACCGTCATTCTCCTCTTCTCCTCTGGCCGTCACTTCTCCTCGCAATATCCCCTGCTCACTGCCATTGTGATTCGCAATCTGAAAGCTGTCCTATTTGACCGAATTGAAGATGTAGCAGACGCGCTTGTATTCACTAGACTATGATTCATAATCATGTAAAGCAAACTGACAGATGAAAATGACAAGTTTCTATGCATTTTGACATTTTGCATGTGTCAAATTGAGTGATAATCCCCATACGATGATGCATTGACATCTGTCAGTTTACTTAACATGATTATGAATCAGAGTATAGGTATCTGGTTATCTCTGAAGGTCGCGGAAGTCCCTTGGATGGACCGATCTGTGTGGAGAACTTTGGGGGAGGCCTATGTCCAGTAGTGGACGTCTATTGGCTGAAATGATAAAGGTATCTGGTTTGCCACCGACCTGACCCTCGCAGCCGCCGGAGATGAGCGTGCGCCCGTCCTGCGTCATGTCGAGCGCGGAGGTGCCTTTTGTTGTGAGTGTTGAAGATGCAGTAGATCAGCCGCCCCGTCAGCGGCGTGAAAGCTCGGATGTTGCCGTCATTCCAACCTTTAAATAAACATAATAGTACAATACACTGCAGGACAAAGGCCTCTATCATAGAATTTCATCACCCCACACAACCACCAAATAGACTACGACCTCACAGAAAACTGGCGTGAAGCAGCGCCTACGGTGCGTCTATCATCGAGTGAGTGAGGTTACCGGAGAGGCCTAATGAGGGTTTTTTGCATATGAAAAATCCGATAGATGGCGTTACGTTGACGTCAGGTCCAACGACGAGTGGATTGGTCATATTTGACGTATCATGCCAAAATTATGAAGTTATGTTATGAAACAACCAATGTCGTCAAGTTGCACCTGATGTCATCGTAACGCCATCTATAGGATTTTGCATTTGCAAAAACCCTCATTGAGGGGAAAGGAGTTGGTAGCGATATAGAACTTCTGACTCTACTATGATGGGATTAGGCTTAATCACCACGCTTGCCTAGTGCGGATGGTGCGAATGGCGGTGCTAAACTCGAGCAATGTTCGAAAAATTCGAAACGTACTTTTACCTACATATGACATACAAAAGTATACTACGCTACGCCACCGGTATCACTCACCAGACACGATAGACTTCCCGTCCCCGGAGAACAGCACGGCGGAGCAGGTGAAGTTGGGCACCACCACGCGCAGCAGCTCGCGGCACGACGCCACGCACCACACGCGCACCGAGCCCGCGCCCGCCGTCGCGAACACGCCAGACATGCCTCTGAACAAAGATTGAAATCGTTAGATAAGTATGTAATGTAGGCTTAACATGCGTACCGCCAGGCCTGTCCTACTCCGCGTGTAGGTATCGAACTTGCAAGTACATGCGGCGTCCCCTCCGGAGGGGCAAATTAGTAGAAAATCACGAACGAGCGGCGACGCACGCGCGACAGTTGCTTGCGATAGAAAGAGAACGCACTTCTAAGTATGAATAATGGTAGGCATTGAACGCTGGGCGGTCGGAATTTCAACTTTATGTTATGGTAGCCTGAGTCTTCATTTCCATAAACGGTTTTTAGGAGTGGGCTTTCTGTACATGTACTATTAAGTATTCTGTGGTACCGCGACAAAATTTTGTCGATTCTCGTTCGCGAGAGCGCATCCTTCTATCCCGCTCATCGCTCAGCAGGTGAGCGAGAAGCAACTTGCGCCGACACAAATACGAGTGTCGACAGATTATCTCGTGGCGCGCATGTTAGCCCGGCTGACCATACTATTGACCGCGCCGATATGAGTCCGACCTCCAAATATAACCTAGTGCCGCTAAACTGGGATCAGTTGTCATTTCAACACGGAGAGAGATGGGCAAAGTGTATCTGCCTGGCGGGAATAAAAACTACCTACCGTGTGTGGAAAATCCGTTAGATGGCGTACGTGTAGAACTGGAGACTGAGGTCCAACTTCAACGTCATTGGTCGTTTATATAGTAACATTTTGACACCTCCCATCAAAAATAACCAATCAACGTGTAGTTGGACGGTTTTTCCAAACGCGGTAGCCCCATTGTCCAAGCATTTTGGGCGGGTAATTTCGTTCGAATTCGTGTGATTTTAATTATAATGAATTAGCTAGGGGTAAACATCATTTACCATAGCTACTTGTTCACAGATGTAGTGACATTGAAAAGGATAAGTAAGAACCACTGCGCTATAAGGTACGACAAACCCTTCGGGGGACCCCGCAGACGGGACAGTGAGTTTTGTGTAATACGATCAAATCCCTACAGTTACAGCCACATATTGTGGTTAAAGCTAAACTGTAGAATTGCATCCCTGCATGTGAGTGTAGCGCGCATCACCTGGGGAACGCGATATCATTGATGGCGCATCTGTGACACGTGACCACGAGTATCGGCGAGAACGTGGCCACGTTGATGGCGTATATCTCGCTGGTCCTCGTCCCGGCCAGCAGCAAGCGCTTGTCCCCCCGCAGCGCTGGCGTTTCCATCATCTCCAACGATGTGATGCTGCCTTCTAGATGTGTGCTTTTCAACTGGAGAAAAAACAACGGCTATAATATTTGGTTGGCATTCAAGTTCTGATTAATGATCATTGTGGACTCGTTGCCTGTTCATATTTATTATTCAAACTCATTTCTTTCATCTATTCCACTCACTCTCATGAACATGGAATCACTGAACGAACGATTGAATCGTTCGTTCAGTGATTCCATATAAACAATCCAGTCATTCTCTTTTCATTCCAAACATTCTTATTTTATTTATCTTATTTCATTTATTATATCCGCCATTCCATTGAATCATCACATTTAGGTACTACTTATTCGTTCAACACTCATTTCATTCATTCCATTTAGTATATCGTTGCCTTTCTTTCTCATAAATCCTTCTACTATTATAAAGGCGAAAGTTTTGTATGGATGTTTGTTACTCTTTCACGTAAAAACTACTGAATGGATTTGAATGAAACTTTGCCACAATATAGCTTATACATACATCAGAATAACACATAGGCTACAATTTATAACAATATATTGTGTGGATTGTCCAAAATATGACGGTAAGTGTCAATAATTAACTCCACGCGTACGAAGTCGCGGGCGGCCGCTAGTATGATCATGATTCACTCGACTTCAATGGACTAGAGTTGGCTAACGATAGTCCACTAAGCTATCTATAGTTCAGCACCACTATAGTGGAAAAGCCAGTAACTCACAGCCCTGAAGTGCGGCTTGCTGGGCTGCACTAGCTTGCCCTTGGCGAAGTCGCCCTTCCAGTTGATCTCGTCCAGCAGGTCGATGGTGCCGTCCCCGGAGCCCACGATCAGGCAGCCGTCGTTCATGATCATTATCGACTCGATGCCTGTCCATAAAAGATTAAAGTCTTTTAATCGGTGAACTAACTATTCAGATGACGCGTGTAAATCGCGCTTTTTATGCGCTGATTGTTGTTCATTGCTCTTTAATAAGAACCTCTGTTAGGCCTGTCCCACTCCGCGTGTAGGTATCGAACTTGCAAGTACATGCGGCGTCCCCTCCGGAGGGGCAAATTAGTAGAAAATCACGAACGAGCGGCGACGCACGCGCGACATTTGCTTGCGATAGAAAGAGAACGCACTTCTAGGTATGAATAATGGTAGGCATTGAACGGTGGGCGGTCGGAATTTCAACGTTATTTTATGGTAGCCTGAGTGTTCATTTCCATAAACGGTTTTTAGGAGTGGGCTTTCTGTACATGTACTATTAAGTATTCTGTGCCTCTGTAAACAGACACAGAGCACATACAGCAATGAACTTTAAGTCGCGTGTAAAACGCGCGAATTAAATACGTCACTTGGACAAGATCTAAGAGTAACGCCGCGCGCCGTCTGTAACGTTACAGACTGTAACCAATAATTTTGCGTGAAGCTAATACGCGAATTTTTTCACCATCCTACTTACTTTAACTCGTTAGAAAATGATATAACTTACGGTTCTTATAATTTACGGTGACAAACGGGGTGTATCTGTAGACATTTACATACCTTAAACCACGTCTTCTACCAACCATTCTGAACCCATTTCTGGAGTGGACACCGCATCTTGGTAAACCTAGTGTAAGACGACCTCAGGCCAGATGGAGTGACGATCTGCGCAAGGGGGCTGGCTGGAGCTGGATACGAGTAGCCGAAGATTGGTCAAAGTGGCGAGTATTTGGAGAGGCCTATGTCCCCAGCAGTGGACCGCAACCGGCTGATGATGATGTATAGATTTACAAACCTTGGCTGTAGCAGACCACCTCCGGATTCCGGCCCTTCCTCAAGGGCCCGCACTTGGCGAGGCAGCCCAGCAGCGAGGGCTTGATGTGCGTCACCGACGCCATCGGGTCGGGAGGGTAGTTGATGGAGAACTTTATCATGTCGCCAGTCCTAAAATAAATAAATAAAATAAACATACACAACATCTCATACATTGACCTGACTCCGTACTGAGTAGCTTAAGCAGCAGAGTAA
>JABMDO010000607.1:0-26295 GCA_014851415.1 Cnaphalocrocis medinalis | reverse complement strand
AAAGAGAACGCACTTCTAGGTATGAATAATGGTAGGCATTGAACGGTGGGCGGTCGGAATTTCAACGTTATTTTATGGTAGCCTGAGTGTTCATTTCCATAAACGGTTTTAGGAGTGGGCTTTCTGTACATGTACTATTAGTATCTGTGCCTCTGTAAACAGACACAGAGCACATACAGCAATGAACTTTAAGTCGCGTGTAAAACGCGCGAATTAAATACGTCACTTGGACAAGATCTAAGAGTAACGCCGCGCGCCGTCTGTAACGTTACAGACTGTAACCAATAATTTTGCGTGAAGCTAATACGCGAATTTTTCACCATCCTACTTACTTTAACTCGTTAGAAAATGATATAACTTACGGTTTTATAATTTACGGTGACAAACGGGGTGTATCTGTAGACATTTACATACCTTAAACCACGTCTTCTACCAACCATTCTGAACATTTCTGGAGTGGACACCGCATCTTGGTAAACCTAGTGTAAGACGACCTCAGGCCAGATGGAGGAGTGACGATCTGCGCAAGGGGGCTGGCTGGAGCTGGATACGAGTAGCCGAAGATTGGTCAAAGTGGCGAGTATTTGGAGAGGCCTATGTCCCCAGCAGTGGACCGCAACCGGCTGATGATGATGTATAGATTTACAAACCTTGGCTGTAGCAGACCACCTCCGGATTCCGGCCCTTCCTCAAGGGCCCGCACTTGGCGAGGCAGCCCAGCAGCGAGGGCTTGATGTGCGTCACCGACGCCATCGGGTCGGGAGGGTAGTGATGGAACTTTATCATGTCGCCAGTCCTAAAATAAATAAATAAAATAAACATACACAACATCTCATACATTGACCTGACTCCGTACTGAGTAGCTTAAGCAGCAGAGTAATGTGATCCGAGATGTTCGTTTATCCAATATTTCAAAAAAATTGACTCCCAGAAATATATTCGACACGTGTACAATAACTTATTCATTTTGAAAATCATATAAATGCGTAATAAGGAATTTTTGTAATATTCAATAAATCATTCTAATTAAAAATATATCAAATATGTTTCATTACTCTCCCTTTGTTTGTCCAAATGTTTAACCCCAAACTAGCGCACATTTGTAATTTTTTACGTTTTAGTATGTATTGCACAAACTTCACCATTTTTTAGGGTTCCGTAGTCTACTCGTCATGTCTGTCCGTCTGTCTGTCTGTCTGTCCCTGGCTCGTTCTCCGCCGTTTTCTGCACCGATTGCCACAGAAAATTGGTAAAGAGATGTATACTGATAATCCAAAAATTGGTTTTTAACATTATTGAAAAATAATTATTTTTCACCCCCCTTTCCATACAGCGAAAAGTTAATTCGAAAAATAAATTCGACTTACCCCATCGTCTGGTCGGTATCGTTAAAAAGGTATCTTTAAATACAACAAAAATTGCCTTGACATAATGTGGATCAAACCCCCCAGTTTCGAGATATATTAATACAAAGTTAAAATTAGAGCTTCCTCTCCCCCCCCCCAACTTTTGAAATACTATTAAAATAATTCTGAAAAAAATATGCTCTATACCTCCAAGTAAGTACCTACGTACAGCCACACATCACAGTAAATACTGTCATACACATTAAGTTGAATATCAGTTGAGGAAATTTGACAGATTGTGGTAACCTGATGTGTGGCTGACTGTACTTTTAACGAAAACTTTAGCGGACTCTGTATCATACATAGTATTTTTAATACAACTTGACCAAGTTATGACGTGCAGTTGCCCTAACTAAATGGTAATGTATGGAAATAACTACCTAACTTAACTATGAAAATAAGGTTTAAGGCCCATCTTTTGGATACGGAACACTTTCATGTGCGTGTCCGACACGCTCTTGGCCGGTTTTATTTTACAAACTGACTAAATAAATATTTATTTATCTTCAATGTGCAGAATTTTACACTTACAATTTTATATATAAGTTCATTCACCAAACTGATTTGACTCATTCTTTGTGTCCCATCACTGTCTTTTTCGTATGTATGCTGCATAGTTACGTGAAATCTTTGTGTATTTTTTGATGTGTTAAATTTTTCTGTAGTGTGCGTTTATCGTGACAGCAAAATTTGTGACTGTTGAGTATTAAAATTTTTGGTGGTGTGCTGTACGTGTTTACCTCGTCCCCCGCAAAAAAATGGTGAAAAAAATTGTTAGAAGCGCGGACGTTAGGGGCATCTCCAGTGGCTGTCTACTCTAAGTGCGCAGTAGGCTGCGTGAATTTTTTTGTGTCTCATTTTTGACAGAGCTCTAGTATGGAGACTCTCCTTCTATAGAGTTATTATTCTAAGAGACAACCCAATGGCGGCACATTCTATACGTTTTATACTTTAAGTAAGAATGAAAATTTTCTTATTATCTTAATGTTGCAAAATTTAGTTAAATATTATTTTTAAAAAATTAATTAAAAATAGTCTGTCCAGGATTTTTTTAGCAAACCTATTTTTAATATATTTTCTAGTATATAAAATTTGTCATAAAGGATATTTTATTCGATTATCAGCCCGGTGAAGGTCGATGTAAGTTCGGATCTTCTACTATAGATCGTCGGTCTACCTGAAAATGTTTTTTAGCAATAATTCACATTATTGTTACTTGTAATTTATACGAGTGTTATAAAAATTGTATTACATATTGAAAAATCCAATCTACTTTTATCTAAGTCTGTAATGTTTTACTTTCTTAAAAAAAACATATTTTCGTCACAATCAGTGTAAATCATTGACTTAAATATGTAAATAAGTTGGCGGCGCTAGTTTCACCGATATAGCCTTTGGAAAGTTTACAGATTGTAGTAACCTGATATGTGGCTGTCTGTAGGTACAACTTTGATTGTTAGCGCATTTGGTCTGATTCTATCGAAAAAAAGTAAAATGCAGATAACTTCTATTGACTTCATAGGGTACCTACGTACATTTACCAAGGGGTTATCGGCTCGATATCAGTAGGTAGCCGCTTCTCTCGGCCGACGAACGCTGTGCAACTCCCCTCTGCAAAATGCCGGTACCGAACAGGCAAGGCTTGACGATTGTCGCTCTTCATGTCAAGGATGTAAGGTTCCCGACCTCTCTTGGCGGACATGGATCAGATGCATTGGTAAGTTTGTCTAGTTCTAATATTGTGCGAAAGTACGTTTTTGCTATTTAAAATGTTCTTTTTTTTTAACTAATTTATGTGTCTTGTTTTCCTATACTAATTCACACAACACGACACCTCATACATTGATCTGATTTCATACTAGTAGCTAAGTACTGTGTTACAGATATCAGACAACAGAGGAAACATCTAACTAACAAACTACTTACCTAAATATATGTATTAACAGTAACACACTGAACAAACACACTTCATCACACGAATTTTTGTCCATGAGGTACATCTTCCTCTCATCTTATCGCGTAATTCCCAGTTGCGTCCAAACCTGTCGGTCGGAGCCCGTGATACCTACGCTTAGACCTTGTACTATTAAGTACCTATTCTGTGCCATAATTCAGGATTTGGGAATTCTGGTAATAACAGTGAAGCGACTGCAGCTGCCGTCTGTCATTCGCAACCCTTTAAGTTGTTTTTCCTAGTAAGTACCTATCTTATGTGGTGTAGGTAGGTAAATATATAATATCTATGGCGCTACGGCCGGTTAAATGTGTCGCTTAGTGTATTTACCCACTTACGACACGAAGAATTACTTACTTGTATTTGCAGCTGTTTTCAGAAAATACATTGTTACTTACCTACTGATGGTTTTGATTTAGGAAATATCTAGATAACAAGGCGTTCACGCAACGCCTTTCTTATCTAGACAATACCTAAGTACATTACATTGTCTAGATACCTACTGCAATGAAAGTATTTTTTTTTTATGTGATAGGTATCAGACGAGCAGGCGGATCACCTGATGGTAAGCAATTGCCGCCGTCCATGGACACATGCAACACCATAAGAGTCACAAGTTCGCTGCTAACCTTTTATCCCCTTCCCCCCCGATGGGGCTCCGGTACCCTCACTCACTCGGCGAAATAAAACATAAGAAATTGAACTGCTAACTAAATATTTAGACGTGGGTTACTAATTTATGGGTAGTTTCCTACCGTTGAAAACACTCCACACGCTAATGAATCTATAATAAGGTCGTATCTTTCTTTGGCTCCAGTATCGCACCGTACCTAACTAACACATTTTTCAGCACACAGACCCGAACTATTCCTGCGCGTACGTAACCTCAGTAACAGAGTCTGGGCGTTGCGGTTATGGCCTCACTTTTACCTGCGGTCGCGGTACTGAGATCGTGGTGCTAGCCATCCGTGCTATGAAGAAATTCGTGTGTGGGAAGAATGCCGCTGATATCTTTGCTGACTTCGCCGGGTTCTGGCGAGCTCTCACAAATGACTCGCAAATGAGATGGGTAGGCAATTTTATTAAAAAAATATTATGCACCGAAGAAAGTAATCGACACATAAGATAAAATCCTCCAACCGTTATTTGGCTACGGCGGCCAATTTTAACGATCATACACGTACCTACCTACGCAGGATATATAATACTTAGGGGAAAACCGGGAGACTTCCCCAGGTGGGAGAGTTGAGCCACCTTTCGAAAATGTGTTAAATTTTAGTGCGAACAAAACGTCCAAGCGTTCATTGGTCGCACGTAAGAAGCCAATCATAAGTCCGCAACCATTTTACACCATAGCTATGTTGTTCGTCAATGACAATGTCAAACGTGTTTTTGTTGCTACGGAGTGCAATTTTTTGTTTTAAGAAGATTTGCGATTGCAGCCGTATTTATTGAGATAGGTATTGTTTGTTGCTATTATTACATAGCCAGATAAACGTAGTTTGACGTGTGCTATTGTGTTTTAACTAGACGAGCGGCTTTTTTTTTGTCATCACCTCAATGAAGAATTAGGGTGAGCGGGAGAGTTGCACCACAGTGATTGCGGGAGACTTGCCCAGTGGTTCAATTCTCCCTGTGCAGAGAAATTATTACTTAATCTTTATTAACTGGTTTTTTTCTTCTTAATATAATATATTATACTTGCAGGGCTAACTTGTACCAATTTTTTAATACAATCAAATCAATACAATCCTACTAAATATGCATGCGAATGTAATAAATACACAAAAGTGGATTTGCAAAAAGCCATAAATTATGTAGGTACCTAGATAATATGGCATTGTCTGTTGTGTGTTTTTCACAGATCTATATTTACAGACAGTTTGTCTACTTCTAAACCAGTCTTCTCTAGTCAGTTTTTTTTTGGTGGCAGACAAGCAAACGGTATACCTGATGGTAATCAATAGCCGCCGTCCATACACATCTGTAATATCAGTAGAATCACAAAAGCGCTGCCACAACAGCGCACTTGTGATTCTACTGGGGTTAAAGGGTGGCCTTTGTGGTAGCGGCCATCTTAAGTTGGCGGCCATCTAACCTTGTTAAGAACACTATTATAATTTTCAAACTAAAAAAACAAAATCCAAATCGGTTTATCTGTTTGGGAGCTACGATGCCGCCAACAGACACACGCACAGACAAGCAAACCGACACGTCAAACTTATAACACCCAGTCATTTTTGCGTCAGGGGTTAAAAATAAGTTAATTATTGCATAAAATAAGATAATGAAACTGTGGTTGTAGTTAATAACCATTTTTATTTCCCACAAAAATGATAGGGTCAACTCTCCCCATACCCCGGTTCAAGTGTCCCTGCTGGTGGGGAGACTTTACTCACGTCTAATTTTTTTGAAAAATGGCAATAAAATTTTACCTGCATATTTTATTAGCAATACAATTATGCACAAATGTACCTACTAAAGTAACGCATTGCATAAGTGTATAATTGATTCACTAAACCCAATAAGCAAGTAGTTACGACATGATATGTAAAAAGTGGTTCAACTCTCCCGGACTTCCCCTAGTGCTCAAGAGTTTGCGCAAACGCAGGTGCACTCTTTATTCCCTTCCCCTTTTAATTCGATGGAACACCAGTACAGTTACCGAGGCACGGGGGTACAAGAACACCAACTTCAAGTCTTCAGGCGAAAAACTCAGGTAAGTAAGTATAAACATTTTTGTCCCGCCCGACCTGGGCACATCAGATACCATAAATGCATAACAAATGGGCAAGACTTCACTGCACCGACCTGTCCGATCATCTAGTCACCAACAATAATAGGGCAATTTCCACCTCGAGTAGGCAAGTAGGTACAAGATGACTTGTTTATTTGGGCCATCTCGGGTAAAATTGTTACTTACCTAAGTTTAAATATTCTTATGCACTTTCAGATTGGTCCTGAAAAAGGCGTTGCCCATTTAGCTGCTGCTGCTATACTAAATTCCCTATGGGACCTGTGGGCTAGGCTCGAGGATAAGCCCCTTTGGCGGTTGTTAGCAGATATGGAGCCTGAGGTAACCAATTTAAATATGCCACCTACTTAGTCCCATTATCCCAAATTCTGGCAATCCAAAATAAAAAAAATTTCATTAGGGTAAATAGGTAGCTCTTTATAACATCCAGTCTACTGGTTTAAGCAGGTACCGGGCCGTGATTTCTGGTCATTAAAATTGTTATTAATGGGCACGTTTTGATACTAAGTAAACCACTGTTAAACTTATCTATTTTATGTTTACTAATAAGTAGGTATATCATTTTACTGTATTGGTTGTTAACCTTTGCTTTGTTTAACAGGAGATAGTGTCCACTATAGATTTTCGTTACATAACAGATGTTATCACCAAAGACGAAGCAGTACAAATGCTTAAAAATAAGCAGACTGGCAAGAATGACAGGATTAAAGTTTTACTTGAAAAAGGATACCCAGCATACACGACACAAGTTGGTAAGATCGCAAATAATAAATTATAATAAAAAATTAAAGTATTTATTTGCATACTACCTACTTAGTGTAAGTACAAAAGGTCTTATACAGGGTGTACCTATCTGTGAACATTTACATCCCTTTAACCATTAACCATACCTATAGAACAAATGTTTTACGAGTAGGTACATTATTTAACACTGTACAAGACTAAGGTACCACATTAATTGTTAATTATGACTTTTGTAAATTCGCATAAAAAAAATTAGGTAGGTTTCGTACGAAGTCGGTCACGTGTCACGTAACTTGATCATTTCATCATTTGTATGGAGGAGTAGGAAAAATGTTCGACAAATTTCCAAAAGTCGTAGAACAAATGTTCAGAATGGTTGTAAGAAGACGTGGTTAAAATATCCTGTATTACCAACCTTTTACAGGTATTAAGACTATTAGGTAAGAGTAGGTTACATACCTACTTTTAATACCTCGTGTATGATAAACAGTGATATTATCTAGTGTACCCTACAATAAGTTTTAGAATAACCCATTAATAATTGCGAGTAGGTAGGTATACCTACTTTTTTTTACAAATTCACTTTTGCGTTCCCCACAGATATCATCGCAATCATGATAATGCGTTGCGCAAAATTATCTTGATAATGCAATCCGCATATATCATGATTGTGTTGATTTACCTACTTTACGAAGAAGTGGTTTCAAATCTTAGAATAAGTAATAATATTATTCTAAGTTTCAAATCTTAGAATCATAATTTCAAATAACGTGCAGGATATACAAATTCTGTATGTATGATGTACATAACTAACAGTACTTTTCCCGGTACTTACCTACACACTGTATGAAATCGTTCATGTACAGTCAACTCCAAAAATATGTATACACTTTAGGACCTTGTCACAATACATAATTTAAGAAAGTAGGTAGAACGTTCTTTACTTTCTTAGTGTATTGTAACAAGGTCCTAAAGTGTATACATACATATTTTTGAAGTTGGCTGTACCTAGAGATAAGTATATTTCAATACTGTAAAATGTAAGTTCATTATTATTATAATAACACCCCAAAATTCTCCGTTTCAGGGTGGATGGGCTACAGCGATAAAGTAGTGGAAGAACTATGTAACAAATATTTGTCATTAGGTTTCACTCACTTCAAAGTTAAAGTCGGCACGACCCTGGAAGACGATATTCGACGATGCAGTATCGTTCGTAAGTGCATAGGCAACGACAAATTTCTTGTAAGTAGGTACTTATAAGCTCTACAAAAGTAAATGAAATAGAATGATTACTTACTTCTGAAGTCCACAGTTTAGACTGAGGGTGGTGGTTGCCCACCTACCGTGATATATTTATCTATGACCATAGCATTAATATTTATTTGTCTACCCCATACAAATGTATAGTATACCTAGCTATGACAGAAAAAAAAAACAATTAAATCTGGTATCTTTCAATGCAGGTAAACATAGGAGAATGCGCTAGACATCTAGCTATTTAATCTTAAATAAGTGCATAGTACTTTTATGGGTAGTACTATAATATACTCTCTGGGTAGTACCTACAGTCAACAGCACAAGTAGATGATGAAAATCAAAAACTCTATACTCACTATTGAGCGGAGTTCGCGTCAGAACTGTACGAATCACTTTGAGGCTATACGGAGTTTGTGTCAGAACTGTATGAATTTGACACCATACAGTTCTACCGAGAACTCCGCCCAATAGTGTGTAGGGGAAAACCGGGAGACTTCCCCAGGTGGGAGAGTTGAGCCACCTTTCGAAAATGTGTGAAATTTTAGTGCTAACAAAACGTCCAAGCGTTCATTGGTCGCACGTAAGAAGCCAATCATAAGTCCGCAACCATTTTACACCATAGCTATGTTGTTCGTCAATGACAATGTCAAACGTGTTTCTGTTGCTACGGAGTGCAATTTTTTGTTTTAAGAAGATTTGCGATTGCTGCCGTATTTATTGAGGTAGGTATTGTTTGTTGCTATTATTATATAGCCAGATAAACGTAGTTTGACGTGTGCTATTGTGTTTTTACTAGACGAGCGGCAATTTTTTTTGTCATCACCTCAATGAAGAATTAGGGTGAGCGGGAGAGTTGCACCACAGTGATTGCGGGAGACTTGCCCAGTGGTTCAATTCTCCCTGTGCAGGGAAATTATTACTTAATCTTTATTAACTGTTTTTTTTTCTTCTTAATATAATTTATTATACTTGCAGGGCTAACTTGTACCAATTTTTTAATCAATCAAATCAATACAATCCTCTTAAAAATGCATGCGAATGTAATAAATACACAAAAGTTGATTTGCGAAATGCCATAAATTATGTAGGTACCTAGATAATATGGCATAGTCTGTTGTGTATTTTTCACAGATCTATATTTACAGACAGTTTGTCTACTTCTAAACCAGTCTTCTCTAGTCAGTTTTTTTTATGGCAGACAAGCAAACGGTATACCTGATGGTAATCGATTGCCGCCGCCCATACACACATGTAATACCAGTAGAATCATAAGAGCGCTGCCACAACAGCGCACATGTGACTCTACTGGGGTTAAAGGGTGGCCTTTGTGGTAGCGGCCATCTTAAGTTGGCGGCCATCTAATCTTGAAGAACACCCCCGACTACTATAATTTTCAAACTAAAAAAACAAAATCCAAATCGGTTCATCTGTTTGGGAGCTACGATGGCGCGAACAGACACACGCACAGACAAGCAGACAGACACGTCAAACTTATAACACCCAGTCATTTTTGCGTCAGGAGTTAAAAATAAGTTAATTAGTGCATAGAATAAGATAATGAAACTGTGGTTGTAGCTAATAACCATTTTTATTTCCGACAAAAATGATGGGGTCAACTCTCCCCATACTCCGGTTCAAGTGTCCCTGCTGGTGGGGAGACTTGACCCATGTCTCATTTTTTTGAAAAATGCCAATAAAATTTTACCTGCATATTTTATTAGCAATACAATTATGCACAAATGTACCTACTAAAGTAACGCATCGCATAAGTGTACAATTGATTCACTAGACCCAATAAGCAAGTAATTATGACTCTATATGTAAAAAGCGGTTCAACTCTCCCGGACTTCCCCTATAGAGTTTTTGATTTTGACCATCTACTTTTGCTGTTGACTGTACTTACTAGATGACGGAGCCTAGAACGTCCCACAATCTAGCTCACCCCGACATGAGAAAATTTATAAAAAAAACATATTTTCCGGGAATCGAACCCGGAACGCGTTGGGCGCCAAAACAATTAGCCATTGCACTGTCGATAGTACCTATAATATATTTTTGTCATTATTCTGAATTTTGGACAGTTTCGATCTTTATCTGACTTTAATTAGGTAGTTACAAGATGTTCTAATAAATCATCCCGTGTAGAGACGTTGTTTATTATAGCAGTTCTTTGCAATTTATTGTAAATACTTACTTAATGCTTATAAAACATCGAAGGGTTCAGGTGTGAAATTAGTTAGGGAGTAAGTAACTATCACAGAATTAAAAAAAAAAATCTCCAACTTCGGGCGCAAGCGAACCTAAGTGTTTATTTTAGATGGTGGATGCAAATCAGGCGTGGAGCGTAAACGAAGCAATCGAATGGATGATCAAGCTGGCTCCATTTAAACCTATGTGGATCGAGGAGCCCACGTCGCCTGACGACGTCCTAGGGCATGCGGCCATTTCCAAAGCGCTAGAGTAAGTTACATAAGTTATTATAATTATATTTTTTTCTCTATTATTTGACATTCTTACTAGCCATCAAGTTACTGTTTTTAAGTTAAGGAATGAAGAATGTAACGCGACGTATTTTTTTGTGTGATAGCTGCAGACGAGCAGACGGATACACCTGCAGCACCTGCAACATCAGTAGAGTCACAAGAGCGCTGCCAACCTTTTTTTCACTCCACTCACTAGGCGAAACCTCCCGGTTTCGCCTAGTGAGTGGGCTCACTCGACGAAACAGCATAGGCGCTGGTTCAGGCCGGTCTTGTGTGAGGCGGTGATATCACTCCGGTCGAACCGGCCCGTTCATGCCGAAGCGTGGCTCTCCCACGGTAAAAAAAAAGTAAAATTAAATTAATTAATTTCATGACTTTCTTGATGCATTATAACTATGTATTGCTATTTCAGACAGTATGGGATCGGTGTGGCCACGGGCGAAATGTGCGCGAACCGGGTGATGTTTAAACAGTTCCTACAGAGCGGTGGCATGCAGTTCTGCCAGATTGACTCCGCGCGCATCGGCGGCATCAACGAGATCCTCGCCGTCTACCTTATGGCTGAGAAACTAAACGGTAATGGTCTTTAGAATGGTTGATAAAACACGAACTAACTGACTTTAACTGTGGGAGAGCCACGCTTCGGCATGAATGGGCCGGCTCCACCGGAGTGATACCACTGCCTCACAGAAAACCGGCGTGAAGCAGCCCCTGTGCTGTGTTTCGCCGAGTGAGTGAGGGTACCGAAGGCCCACCCAGGGGGAAGGGGATAAAAGGTTGGCAGCGTACTTGTAACTCCACTGGTGATGCAAGTGTCCATTGATCCGCCTGCTAGTCTGCTACCTATCACATAAAAAAAAAATAGACTCGACGTAGTTAAAGGGATGTAAATGTTGACAAATACACCCCGTATAAGCCACTTTCTGCCGCAGAGTCGTTCATTAACTTAATCACTTTTATCACAAGAATAAAATATTAACACTTATTTCAATCCATATAAGACTATCGATTTATTAAGATAATGTTTCTTTATTATTCTCTCTGAGTGCGGTTATAACTTATCTACTTATTTACCTTTCTAGTGAAAGTGTGCCCTCACGCTGGAGGTGTGGGCCTATGTGAGATGGTCCAGCACCTGCAGTTCTGGGACTACGCGAGTCTCTCCGGCACCATGGAAGGAAGGCTCGTCGAGTACGTCGACCAACAGCATGAGCACTTCTACGACCCATGTGTAGTAGAGAATGCGAGATATTTGCCACCAAAGGTATTTTTAATCAAGCTTACGGCATTATAGTTATTAGTGAAACCGTTAGGTATAGTAGTGGGCGTTAATAGTTATAACCATTAAATTAACACGATAAAAAAAAAATACCCATTAACAATGTTAAGAAAAATTCCCGTAAAAAGCTAAATTTCACTTTTCGTAATTCTTTATGTAGCTTCTTGCACTACAGCATCACCTAGTGGATTCGTGCGGAATCATGTACCAATAAGCGCGTATTTATTTTTTGCTAATATGGCGCCGAGAATGCGACGATGCGACGAAACTCAGATAGATGGCACCAATGGCGGTAGTGTTAAAACTGTTAAAAACTGTGTTTACGGAGTGAGAGAAAATGACGTCTATTAGAAACAAAATATGGTTCATTATTGTCCGAGAGAAAAATTAACTGAAAATAAGTTAATGTTAATTCGTCTAGTGGTGTGTTAAATTTAGTGATTTGGTATTTTTATTGAATGAGCTAAAAATAACCTTTGGGTGAAATTAACTTAATTCGTTGAGTTGGTATTTTTATTGTTTATGCGAAAAAAATACGTTTTGTGAAATTAACTGATTTCGTGTAGTTTGTTAAAATTATGTTTTGTTAAAATTACGTTTTGTTAAAATTATTGAATCCGAATTTGCTTTCATGGCGTCGGTATTTTATTTCAGTAACAGAATTTATGTTGTTTCGTGAGATTCTGATGAATATGTGGTTTCGTAAGATTTTTAAAAACTGTTGTTTCGTAATATTTGTTTTGTTTTGAACTTTACTTGAAAAGTACCTAATTGAACTTAGGAGTCTGAAATAATTATTAGTGGTGGGTGCGAGGGGGAGGGGGGGGGAGGGAGGGAGAGGGGGGAGGGGGGGGTGATACAGGAAGATAGGAAAAGGAAGGAAGGTTGGCATTCGGCAAACGGTAACGGGTCAAAGTTTCTTAATTTTATCACTTTTTTTTTTTTTTTTTTACTTGGCGGGAGCACTGCCGTACTGTGCATACTAAAGTTATAACAAATAACAGTTTAGATAGCCGGTTATTTTTAATTAGCATTAACTATTCACATGTTAAATAAAAATAACATTTAATCCCAAGTCTAGTTAGGTATACCACCTACTGTGTAGTTACATTAAATTATTATGACTATCCTTGAAGACTAACTTGCTCAAATCGAAAACGGATTTTATGTCCTGCTAAACCCTTAGAGCAGACAGCCACTGGAGATGCCATACCGGGCGTTTCCCCTCCGGCAAAGTACATTGGTCAACTTTCGGAACTGGTCAACTAAGTTATACAAAACTACTTGGATGTCGCTACATCGCCATTTTGCATCGCTCCGTGTCGCGTGACGTTTCTCTTAAAAATGGTGAATTGTGCAGTATTTTCATGTAAATGGCGATCTGACAGCTAAAATTCGCAACAAGATCGCGTTTCCTATCATAAGTAATGACTTTTATTAATTATTAAATGTGTATTAAACTAGAAAATCTATTTTAATAAAAAACCGTTACGATACGTAAACGACAGAAAAATTTAATAATGATATCGTGGTATCGGTCCTAGTGATGGGACCAATTAAAATCAACTCGACATTTGAATGAATCATTCACTCACTGCAGTTAGTTTCAAAATCCGTTCTTTTCATTATATTTTGAATAAAATAGTATAGACGTATATTATAATATTAAAACATTGTAAAGTGAATTAGAGAAATTACTGTCCTTTCTTCTGTTACGATGTTGGAATTTATTCTAAAAATAAAAAGAATTTGTGGCTATAAAATATTTCGAGGTAAAAGGAATAAAATATGTGGTCCGGGAGTATCATGCATGATAACGGAGTAGATAGTAAACCATAATTGGAGCTCGCTAATTTTAATATAGAAAAGTATACGAATGTTCGTTTATCCAATATTTCAACCCCCAGAAATATATTCGACACGTGTACAATAAACTTATTCATTTTGAAAATCAATATAAATGCGTAATAAGGAATTTTAGTAATATTTCAATAAATCATTCTAATTAAAAATATATTGTTTCATTTACTCTCCCTTTGTTTGTCCAAATGTTTAACCCCAAACTAGCGCACATTTGTAATTTTTTACGTTTTAGTATGTATTGCACAACTTCACCATTTTTTAGGGTTCCGTAGTCTACTCGTAATGTCTGTCCGTCTGTCTGTCCTGGCTCGTTCTCCGCCGTTTCTGCACCGATTGCCACTGAAAATTGGTAAAGAGATGTATACTGATAATCCAAAAATTGGTTTTTAACATTATTGAAAAATAATTCTTTTTCACCCCCCTTTCCATACAGCGAAAAGTTAATTCGAAAAATAAATTTTACTTACCCCATCGTCTGGTCGGTATCGTTAAAAAGGTATCTTTAAATACAACAAAAATTGCCTTGACATAATGTGGATCAAACCCCCCAGTTTCGAGATATATTAATACAAAGTTAAAATTAGAGCTTCCTCTCCCCCCCCCCAACTTTTGAAATACTATTAAAATAATTCTGAAAAAAAATATGCTCTATACCTCCAAGTAAGTACCTACGTACAGCCACACATCACAGTAAATACTGTCATACACATTAAGTTGAATATCAGTTGAGGAAATTTGACAGATTGTGGTAACCTGATGTGTGGCTGACTGTACTTTTAACGAAAACTTTAGCGGACTCTGTATCATACATAGTATTTTTAATACAACTTAACCAACTTATGACGTGCAGTTGCCCTAACTAAATGGTAATGTATGGAAATAACTACCTAACTTAACTATGAAAATAAGGTTTAAGGCCCATCTTTTGGATACGGAACACCTTCATGTGCGTGTCCGACACGCTCTTGGCCGGTTTTATTTTACAAACTGACTAAATAAATATTTATTTATCTTCAATGTGCAGAATTTTACACTTACAATTTTATATATAAGTTCATTCACCAAACTGATTTGACTCATTCTTTGTGTCCCATCACTGTCTTTTTCGTATGTATGCTGCATAGTTACGTGAAATCTTTATTTGTGAGCGTGTATTTTTTGATGTGTTAAATTTTTCTGTAGTGTGCGTTTATCGTGACAGCAAAATTTGTGACTGTTGAGTATTAAAATTTTTGGTGGTGTGCTGTACGTGTTTACCTCGTCCCCCGCAAAAAATGGTGAAAAAAATTGTTAGAAGCGCGGACGTTAGGGCATCTCCAGTGGCTGTCTGCTCTAAGGCTAAACCTCTCCTGTAGTGTCTCTCTTTTTTGCAAATTATATTTAGGAAATCATTGTGTTGAAACTAAGGGCCTAATTTGAAGTGGACGTTACGACCGAATCGGAGCTCCTCTCTTTCACACGTGCTGTGCGCGCTTTTGTTTCAATGTGACAGGTGTATTCTTATTCGTTACGGGACGTCTTCATTATAAGCCACCTGTTTAGCGATACATCCTGTGTACGGCTTTACTTACGGCATACACTAGGGCAATTCTCGCGCTTCGACAATAAGTCGAACATATTGCCTATAGGGGAAAATTCGATGCAATGATATTATAATTATGTTATTATTAAAATATTCAGATGAAAATGTAATAAAAATTAGGATCAAACTAAAAATGTAAAATTTACACAGCGAACATACATCTACCTAATTTCATTTTTATTGAAAAGGTATTTCTTTGTTGCAGTTACCAGGATACAGTACAGAATTCTTGCCAGAAACATTGGACAAATTTGTATATCCAACTGGTACCGAGTGGGAAAAGATGTTCAAGGAAGGAATTTTTCCACAGCCAGACGAAGCTGAATTGGTCAATTTATAAATGAAAAACGTTGTAATATATTCATGTCTTTATTTATAAAAATCGTTAACGTTCGCCTAGAAAAATATAACTATGTACAACTATATCTAAATACAAATATTTTACCCTAATTTCATGTTTAACATTTACCTCTCTTACAAATTTATTAATACCTGAGGATCTACCAGCGTCACAAAATTAAAGGGCGGATTTAAAGTCTCGGAAACCTACATCACTGACGTTTAAATAATTTATGTAGTTAATAGAACTTTTTCGTTGATCAGCTTACAAAATTGCTTCACAACGCTTCCGCGTAAGCGATTAGAAACTCTAAAACTCTTTTCTATTGAGTTCTGATATCGCAAAAAGTTTTCCTTATGTTTTCTTCTGGAATGCGAAGGCACTAAGTTTTGACTGCTTAGAGGCGCTAGCGACGGGCGGGTCGGTTCCGTTGACTTCGTCCTCACGCTTCCTCTTGTTGGAGGCTTCCCCGGTCTTGGCCTGGACGGTCTTGAACAAGCGCACTCCATGCCGGGTCAGCTCGGAGGGCGTGAACTCAGGGTTTTGCTGTTCTAAGGTTTGCTTGTTGCGTGAAAACCAGTCTACGAACGTTTCACCGTCGAGGGGTTTTAAAGGCTGTAATGGAATGATAAAGTGTTAGGACCATTTTTGCACAAATTAAGACAAACATTTATAACTATAAAGGTGAAGATTTTTGAAAGCAAGTTAGTTTATGGTTGGCTGGATGCGAAAAGCCCAATATGAACATTTGGAGAAGCGTGTATTGAGGAGTGGACTGCAAAAGGCTGATAATAATGATTTCAGACGTGATCCCGTCATGCCTAAAATTTATTTTGAAACTAGTGGCTCTTCCTCACTTCGTTTCAGGACTTGGTTTTGCGATTTGCTACAAGTTTTAAGTTTTGCCATATATTTTTATATTGCTCGGGGTCGATTGCACCGCGAAAGTGTTTCGTCTGTTTGGGATACATAAAAGCTGTATGGTTTGCAACACAAATTATCCCTTTAGCATAGAATATAGATATAGAAATTATGGTTTTTATCCAAATTTAATAACATATATTTTAGTAGGTTAGGAACTTACATCTTCGTTTTCTGAAGGATCATGTGTCGAATGCACTTCTACTAACGTCCGTTCGGTCAAGCTTAGTGGGCTCTGCACATTCTTCGTCGCTTCTTGCTGCTTTTTAAATGGATTTCTTGCTCCACCGGGAGATGACTTTAATATTGGCTGAAATATTTATGTGTATTTGAGTATGTATTGCAATAAAGTTTTAAATGCATTTTAATAAAATAACCATCAGAAAAGCAAAAACTTACCACCGGCTTAATTGGCGTAATAGTTTCAGTCTTTTTTTCTTTAGTCTTCTGAGGTATTATTAGGCTGGCGTTCATGTCTTCCGTGCTGGTGACGTCATAAGTTTCCTGGGTGTCCAATTCCTGAAGTAAGAATATGATTAAAAGTTGACATTTTTAGCTAACGCGTACTTGTTATATCGGCAGACGTTTATATTAATCACGTTCTCTGCCAACCATGCTAACCAACATTTACTTTACTGATTTTCGAAATTAGTCGAAATGCACAAGTCACGTGAACCGACGTCATAATGAAAAGTTGCGTTTTTATATTATGTAATCTTATTATAAATACTAGGTATAATGTCAGAATCAACAATTCGGCTATACATAAGATATTATTTGAAATCAAAAGTACCTAGCAGTCTAGTTATGTATTTATTAATTATTTATTATTGAAATAAGAAGTACATTTTGCGGACTAAATGCCTTACAGCATTATCTACCAGTGGACGAGTCAGTAAAAATTATTGCGAAGTATTTTTATCAATAGTTAAACTTTTATATAAAATCTACCCGACGAACCGTTTAGCGCAATGGTTTGAGCGCCGGTTGAGACGTAAGGGTTGCGGGTTCGATTCCTGCACCGACACAAATGTTTGTTGATGAAACAGATATTTGTGTTGGGTCTAGGTGTTCTGGTTCCTTCGTTGTTTCGATATTATACCTGAAAGTGCGAGTTGTGCGCCACGTTGTGGCTATCCGCGTCCCTCTCCCAGGCGTCGGCCAGCCCGGCCAGACGCTCGGCCAGGTGCAGGCGGCCGAGGCGCGAGGCGTGGCGCGCGGTTAACGGTAAAAGTCGCGTGTCCTTCAGCAGCGCCATTAGCTCCATTAGGCAATTTGGGACGAGTAATATACCTGGAAGTGCGAGTCGTGCGCCACGTTGTGGCTATCCGCGTCCCTCTCCCAGGCGTCGGCGAGCCCGGCCAGGGTCAGGCGGTTAAAGGGATGTAAATGTTTACTGATACAACTTGTAAGGCGGGTAGCACACTGCCAGAGTCGAGGCGAAGTCGAGGCACAGTCGAGGGCGGTGGTGTGATATAAGAGTCGAGGCGGAGGTTCAGCGCATCGTTTACACCCATTCAATATGGAAATGGATGGAATGGATGAAAAAATGGCGGCGGGGTCGGGGCGGCGGCGTGCCGTGCGCCCGCGCCGCGTCGCCGACTCGACCCTGCACCTCCGCCGCCTCGACTGCGCCGCGACTCTGGCAGTATGCGTTGACATATTTGATTGTATAGAAAAGTCAGAGGCGGTGCGCCTCTTGAACGCTTCCGCCTCGACTCTTGAGTGTGTGTGCGACACGCCTAATATACCTGGAAGTGCGAGTTCTGTGCTACGTTGTGGCTGTCGGCATCTTTCTCCCAGGCGTCGGCGAGCGCGGCCAGCCGCTCGGCCAGGTGCAGGCGGCCGAGGCGCGAGGCGTAGCGCGCGGCCAGCGGTAACAGCCGCGCGTCCTTCAGCAGCTCCATCAGCTCCAGCGCGCGCTGCTCGATCTCGCTGCGGCACGCCAGCTGCAATATTATAATCCATACTAATATTATGTAAATGCGAAAGTAACTCTGTTTGTCTGTCTGTCTGTCTGCTACTCTTTCACGCCAAAACTACTCAACGGACTTAAATGAAATTTGGTATACAGATAATCTAGACCCTGAGAAAGGACATAGGCTACTTTTTATTGCGAAAAGGGGGTTGTAAGGGGTTGAAAGGGGGGTAAAAAGTTACTTTTCCACGCGGACGGAGTCGCGGGCGGCCGCTAGTAGATAGATAAACTCTTTATTGTACAAAATACTAATCTATATCCATACCATTTATAAAGATTTTTATCTCATACTAGCGGCCGCCCGCGACTTCGTCCGCGTGGAAAAGTAACTTTTTACCCCCTTACAACCCCCTTTTCGCAATAAAAAGTAGCCTATGTTCTTTCTCAGGGTCTAGATCATCTGTATACCAAATTTCATTTAAATCCGTTCAGTAGTTTTGGCGTGAAAGAGTAACAGACAGACAGAGTTACTTTCGCATTTATAATATTAGTTAGGATTCCACGCCTGGCCTTATAGGTAAACCAAAAACACGAAACACTTGCGTGTAACAGTCAACGTTCAGCGCCATCTATTGGTAAACAGTGGAACTACTGTCCTGAAACGAAGTGATGGCGGGCCACTAGTAAATAAATAAATTGATTAGTAGTAAATAGACTGATAAATAAGTTATCAGCATATACAGGGTGTATCTGTGAACATTAATATCCTGTTCTACCATCCACTCTAAACAACAATTATTCTATGACTTGAAAATTCGCAAAAAAAATGTTCATAAATAAAAAATGAGGGGGGCTCGCAATCAGCTGAGTGTGGCTCGACGATCCGCCATTTGCTGACTTTTGGTCTAAATGGTTTAGGTCGTGATCTCGGAGAACCAAGTTCGATACTTGGGTTGAGCAATGGTATGTTTCGAATTTTTCGAACATACCTATCTCGAGTTTGTGATCATCAACATCATACCTTACAACATTGTACCTTATGGAAAGCAACAAATGTATTGAATATGGCCCGCCCTCACTTCGCTTCGGGACCGTAATTCAGAAATGAACCAATAGATGGCGCTGTGCTAAATTACATCGCGCAAGCGTTTTGTGTTCTCGGTTTACCTATAAGCCTTGTCGTTGTCTATAGAAGTTATCTCTTTATAAATAGTATAGATGTATACTGACCGCGAAGAGCTTGAGCGCAGTCTCCCGCGCCGCCTTGACGTCGACGTCGGCGGCGGTGTGCGCCCAGCGCACCAGGCGCTCCTCGTGCTGCGCCTTCTCGCCGTCCAACTCGCACAGGGGGACCTGAAACATCACACGTGGACCAATGGGAGCAATCTCGTGTGAAAATCCGCTAGATGGCGTACTGTTACTGAGACTCAAACTTCAACTTCGTCTCTTTACGTGATAGGTGTCGTCAGACAAACATATGAATCACGTAAGCGATTGCTACCGCCCATAGACACCTGCAACACTAGTAGAGTCAAAAGTGCGCTGCCATCGCTTACCATCAGGTGATCCGTCTGCTCGTCTACCACCTATCACATAAAAAATAAATAATAAGTATGATGCCGTCCCTGTCAGTTCTATTGAAAAAAATACAAACTGACATCGCTGCGACTCCTCTGATCTCGCAAATAGCCTAGGTATATACGGCGATGATAAATCAGTTTTCTTTAGGTGATCTGCTTTCTCATCAAAAAGCTCAAGTTTAAACGCAAATAACACTATCGCGGTAGGTCACTTGTTGATGACGTCACGCCGGCGTAAACCGCAAACATTATTAATTAAGAATACAATGACGTTCTTTTGATGTACGTATTATTTTATCTGTTGTTTGTAAATAGCATATGATAAGAGATAAATTATAAAATAATACATCTCGTTTACCAATTTAAACGATAAGTATTTAAAAGGACGTTTATACAAATATGATTTAGAAAATAGACAATATTCAAATTTATATATTTATTTACTTGTATCGGTAGCTCTGATATAATAGGTTTTGGGGCTGTCGGCGGAAATGAAGCACCTCTACATAAAATCGCTCGGACGGTCTGGGTCGGCTCACTAACCTGAAACATTAAATAATAATGAAACATAAATAAATAAAAGTTAATGGTAGTCGATCTTCGATCTCTGGTAATCGCATTATTTCAGAGTCACAGGGTCAAAGATAACGATTCGGTTGCTATTGGATTTTTATCTCACTTCAATATTTGAACTTTGAACTGCTAAAGAGGGTCCAGGAAGCAATAACTGCCGATTATTGCGTGTATGTTAAGAATAGCCTTCATGTAAGATCTGCCTAACCATTTTGTTTTTGCGGCCAGTTTACAGACCAGCCGGGCTAAGATGCGCACCGCGACAAATTTTTGTCGACTCTTGTCCGGGAGAGCGCATCCTTCTACCCCGCTCATCGCTCAGTCAGGTGAGCGAGAAGCAACTTGCGCCCATGCAATACGAGTGTCGACAAAATTATCTCGTGGTGCGCATCTTAGCCCGGCTGGCCATCACAAAAAATCTCCTTCCAGTCCTTGACCAGCGGGTAGCCAACAAGTCACTGTGCTTTATTGGCTATTGTCTATGATCATAAGGTTTGACATTCTTATAAAAATTGCGCTGTGCAGCATTATGCTGACGCTGAAACTTGGCCGCAACTTCTTCTGCGTTTCTTTATTTTGTATTTTTGTCTATTTGTAAATGTGTTGTGGTTATGCAATTTTATTGGTGGATCTCACTTCGCTCCAACCCGCTCCGCTTCAGCGGAAACGCAGCTTCAAAGAGTTAAAAATAACCCCCTACCTAACGTACCAAATATGGTTCCCAAACCAGGTCGCTTATAATGAAGCCACAGAAGCACAGCGCGTATGAAATGCTCCGATTCGGTCGTAACTCCTCCTGCTGCCAGCAGCTGCAAATTAAGCCCTCACGACTTACAGACACGATGAACCAGGAGTCGGAGACCCCCCGGGAGTGTGTGGTGGCGTCGCACACGGGCAGCCACACGCCGCTGCTCACGTCGTGCAGGCGCAGTACGCCCGCGCTGTCCATCGCGCACGGGGAGCCCGCGTCGCTGCTGCCCAGCCACGACAGCTTCGAGGATGGGGTCAGGGGTAGAAGCACGGATTTGCTCCGGACTTGTCTACCTGAGGAGGAAATTCACCGGCGTGACCATAGTCTCACAGAAACCGTGTGTGTCACAGCGCCTGCCCTTTTTTCGCTATGTAAGTGATGGTACCGGAGGCCCAATTTGGGGGTAAAGACGAAAAAGTTGACAGTGCATTTGTGACTCCACTGCACACTGGTGTTGTGGAAGTACAGAGGCGGCAGTAATAGCTTACCATCAAATGATCCGTCACCTCATCTAACTCAAAAGTAACTTTTTGTCAGTATGATAAGACGGTAGAAGCATCAGGGGCAGAGAGCGCTAAAATTGCGACAACAGTAAATACTTTCTTACTACATCAGTTGTAGGAACTGTCAAACTTCAAAATGGGAAATCAATCAAAATAACAACACATGAAAATAGGTAGAAACCGCCAATACGCATAATTATTGCTGGTGTTGCAAGTGTCCATGAGCGGCGGCAATTGCTTACCACCAGGTGATCCGCCTGCTCGTCTGCTACCTATACCATAAAAAAAATTTTTGAAATCAAAACGCCGAAATCATTATTTTGTAGTAAGGAGTTAAAAAAATAGGTACCATTCATAGCTATAATGTCCATAGAGAGATGCTGGTCAGATGGCCCAGGTTCTGAAGAGTGATACACGGCGAACACCGTCGTGTTATACGCAGCCAGAGATACCACTGGACCTGCCAATGATATCACCTGGAAATATTTAACCTTGTTACTATCTATAGGACATGTGCAGTAACTATAGGTGGCAGCACTTGGTAATGATTCACAGAACTAAGCTGTGTAACTGCTTAAGCATAGAAATCTCAACAGATTTATTACTAAAGCAAAATTCAATTAAAATAATAAAAAACCATTATGAAGCATTATTATATCACTCCTTTGGCAGCGGCAATCGGTCACCAGGAGATGATCCGTCTGCTCGGAATTGTTTACGATATGCATACGCTTTGGTGTATAAAGACGACCCGTTTAGCGCAGTGGTTTGAGTGCCGGCTGAGGCGCAAGTGCGGGTTCGATTCCCGCACCAACACAAATTTGAAATTATGGAACAGATATTTTTGTCGAGTCTGGGTTTTTGTGGTTCTTTCGTTGTTTCCATAGCACAAGGGAAAACCTTAGTTCGTGACTAGGACAGTGAATATGATGTTATCTGTTGCAGGTGTCCACGGGCGGTGGCAATTGCGACCAATTGCTTACTAGTGATCCGCCTGCTCGTCTGCTGCCTATCACATAAAAAAACATGGTAAGGGACCGTTCAATTGTTACGTAGTAAGCATCGATGGGGGGGGTCTTGGCACTGCTTACTTTTGATAAATTCATGAAGAAAAAGTATATTTTATCGCCAATTTTTGCTGACAAGGGGGGAGGGGGGTTAAATTTCCTTTATCTGCTTACTTAATACTTGAATGGTCCCTAAGGTCTATGGTCACCTGTCTCTGCGTGCCCAGCGGCGTGAACAGACGCAGCAGGCGCGCGGTGGTGGCGACGGCCACGACGCCGCCGGCCGCCGCCACGCACAGGATCTCCTCCGTGTCAGGCATCGACGCGCTCCACTCCTTGCTGCTTCCTACCAGCGATATGCACACTAGTTTGCTGGAAAACATAATCAAAATTTAAAGTGATACACTGCGCACTGCTAACTTCGCTCAACCATAGGGTTTTTTTATTTTTTATTTTAAGCGGGCGGCTATGCAGGTCCTACTCAGACTAGTATCACTGCAACCAGTTTGATCTATTGTGATCGCCGATATGCTACATTTCAGTCTCAAATCCTGCACTTTTAAGAAAGAGAATGAATTGTTTGGGACTGAGATTCCTAGCTTCATTGGGGCTTAGTATGTGCTTTCCCAATGTATGCGCATTCGGTGATTATGTGTACTACCCGTGCGGATAAACGCTGGGATTAGAAATGGCGGCGCAACTATTCACCTCTCGCTCGCACACTATTTGCGTCTATACTCGCACACGTGGGTACAGACTGACAAAAAAAAAGCTGCGTTTTAATAAAAAATTGTGAACTAGTTTTTCCGTGGTTTTGAACCTTTTCGTAAGTCTTGTCATATTTTGTTAGAAAGGTACGTTATTCCTCATTACTATAGGCTATGTATGTACCACGGGCGAAGCCTGGGCGGACCGCTAATAAATGTATATTTTTGTGAGAACATATTCGTTTTATAAATGCGATAATTATAAATTATTATTTTGTTTTTAAACAATTTCTTTTTAGGAAAAAAGAATTTATCGCAATCTGAATTATTTTCATAGATTTTTTACATAAATACAGTAAAAAATACTACTTACAAAATAATAAAACGTATAAAACATACTTATATATTATTTGAATTAATAAAATAAGAAAACATTTTCAATGCTAACGATATTTTCTACGATTTTTCAGTTTACTTATATTTAATTATAATTTTACGTACTTAGTATGCTGACGGTACCGACTCGTCGGTCCGCCATTTCTAATCCCAGCGTTTATCCGCACGGGTAGTAAAGGGGTTTCATCCGCCTCCACAGTGTTTTAAAATCACTTGGAAGCGGACATTTTTTGGTGAATAGATAACATGATGTATCAAGTAAATCTAAGTAAATTCCTAAAAGAAACCCATGGTATGACAGGTATATTCTCATTTGTTACGGATCAGCTTCATAATAAACCCCCAGACTTTTAAGATGAACAACAAAGATTGACACTGATTGAACTTAAATATTACCCTAAATAATTACCTAGGTGTCTCACAAGCTAAGGCAAGTACACTAGTTGACAAACTAGCCATGGTATGATTCAAGTAGTTATTCAAATGAAGCCCGTGATGTACATTTGTGTCATGGAATTCAACATCAATAGTGGATTCGCCATTCTCCTGTGTATGACATCGGACAATACCAACATCATTCCAACACATGTATCTGAAAAGAAAAAGGAATTTAGCTAAAAATAATATTAATATTGAGAAGAGCTAATCTATTTAACAATTAGATATTATGGAATGGGCTCTTTCCTTCCTTGTGATTATAAATAGATAGATAGATAAATATCCTTTACAGCAGAGAAATATAATACAGCGCTAAACAATAGCAATAAATAGTACAATAAGGAGGTCTTGAGTTAGTTGGTTAAAGGTAATGATGAATGTTAAAATGAAATGTGAAATTTATTTCAAAGACATAGGAAAAATAGTTACTACCTGACTTTGAACCTTATCTATCTTGACTTAAGAGCGAAAACCAACTAAATTTTTCTGGTGACTTATGGCCTATTAAAGGTTAAATAGTCGAGAGAGCAAGGACCTAATGTGTATTGTGTATTGTGCTACCGATCTCGACGCATTTCTTACTAATGTAAATTAAGTTATTTTTAAGTCAGATTTGGGAGTGTGATATTCAAGATAGTGGCCGCCCGCAACTTCGTTTGCGTGAACTTTATGACTCTTGACTTAAAGATGATTATTTAAATAGATATAAAAAAAAATTACTTATTATAAATGTTCGTTTATAGGTTAATAGATTTTTAAGGCGGCTTATTGATATTTTATACGAACTGTTAAAGAATGGAACAACTTGCCGGCTTCTGTATTTCCAGAGAGCTACAATTTGGGTGTCTTTAAGTCGAGAGTGAATAGGCTTCTTCTGGGAAAGCACGGTACATTAGACCTCATTGTCACACTCCATCAGGTGAGATGAGGTCAAGTGCAAACCCATTTAATATTTAAAAAAAATGATGTCAACTTCTAACCCCCAAAATATTTTTTATTCCATTAGGGGATGTAAGTATTCTTATAAAGTTTGAATCTTATATTTTATCCATCAATTCTGTCAAAGAATGTGTATGCAAAAGTTGGAGTAGATTGGGCCAAGGAATCACGTAGTCCCATGAACAAACTTGGAACCCCCTTTTCGCTCCATTAGGGGTTTAAGTTCGGAATATCCTTCCTTATAGGATCTCATCCAAAAATGCTCATCACATTTGACAATTTTCCATTCCATTTCATTCCATATTTGTTATAGTGGAGCTGGGCTCTTAGAGTTCCAAACCAGATGTTCCATGATCTTTGATTTTTTCATGGCATCATAAAATGCTCATCAATTTGAACAACTTTTGTTAAAGTGCCATAGACCTACCTTTTATAGTTTAGCTGGGCTGTTGTGGTTCTACATCAAGGAGCCTGATCTTCAAAATATAATATATCCTATAAGTTGCCCTGATATTACAGCTATACAATAAAAAAAGTTTCATTCGAATTGGTTCAGTAGTTTCCGAGATTAGCGCGAACAAACAGACAAACAGACAAACAGATAAACAGACAAACAGACAAACAGACAAACAGACAAACAGACAGACAAAAATTTAAAAAATCATTGATTCATGTTCTGTTACTGTTTTTTAGTCGTCCTAAGTTATTTTGAGATAAATATCTTCAATGTACAGACACAGGTTTTTTACATTTTTATTATATGTATAGATATAGATATTGTTAGTTTTACCTGTGCTCAAGATGTGTAGGTGTAGAGGAGGGCTGGAAGGGCGGCTGCGGGGGAGCGGTGGCCTGTCCAAGCGGCGCGTGCGACGCGGGGGACGCGGCGCGGCTCG